>AYEL01066597.1:0-24972 GCA_000484575.1 Olivierus martensii | reverse complement strand
TTTTTTTGTCGCGATTAAAGACCATAACAGAAACAAGAAATGTAGAAAGGAATTTAAACATCCGTTTGTTAATATAAATATGTCAATCTACGGCGATATAACGCGTCATATTTGGGACCGTCGGGTCAATTCTTAACTCTGGATGTCAATAAATTTCCGGGATTGTTTATCCCAGGTGTTCGACGAATAGTTGCGAAGTTCAGTTAAAGAATGTGATGACGATGTTGAAATAATGTAATGGATATCGTTATTACTTCTTTGTACTAATAAATCTCAGATAGTTTATTCAGATGTCATTGTAAAAAGATTTGACATCTGAGCTGTTGGGAACTATCTTGATGTTATGCAGACAACAGCTCCGGTGAGAAAGGTGAAAAAGGTGAAAAAGAGGTCAGCTGCATAAAAGAGCCCGGACGACGCAAGTCGACGCTCTTGGTTCTGTGTCTCACCTTGCTCGTCCGATACTTTCATATCTGTTTGTTAATATATTCGCCGCTTCGTCGATTTCTTCTCTACATAGATTAATCCTTCAACAGAATAATTCTTCATCTACTGAATAGGCTTCAAGAGAAGATATTTGGTAACTTCAAAATTTGTCAATCACCTGTACTGTGTTGTGTGTGTTATCCTTCCAGAGACTAAAGACTATTTAAAAAGGGGACTAAAGACTGTTCATAAAGGCGGTTGATCTGAAGTAAAGTGTTCCCAAGTGTGTTTATCATCGCTACAAAATCAAGGTATTTCTCTCTGTTTGTCGGTATTCAAAACTTGTAAATAGAAATCTCTTTTTGTTAATAATATTATTAAAGAAGCTGTTGAATTTACATTCAATGTTGTTCTCCAGTTCTCGCTGAGACGCCTCAGACAGTCATCCTTACTCGCGCGTCTAACCCGAACCGCTTGTATGTTGCAAGACCTATTGTTTTCCGCATTTCCATTTCCGCCCGGAATTCCACAATTACAAAATAATTACCTAATTTTATAGTAAGTTACTAAATAGTTCAAAAATCATAAATGCTGACCCACACCATATAAACTGATAGCAGGGATTAGACTAGCCACATGGAAACGCTTTGGCTTTCCACCAGAGTCGGGTTCCATTGAAAATTTAAAACTATTAATTTGTTGCAAATCAAACAAATTAATAGTTTTATCTTATTAGTAACTAATTTTTATCATGTAGTTTAATTAATAATCATTTAAATATTAATTATCATAAATTTTACGTGTGAAGGTTAGAAATTAAATAAAATTTTACATTTTATATAACAGTATATTATTCTTACATAACTTGATTTCAGTTTCGCGTGAACAAAACAGGTTGATTAAATATAACAGAAAGCGGTGAACGAATGTAACCAATGTGATAAAAGCAGGAAATAAATTTTCGACCAATCATAATGCTAAAAGATGAAGCGCTTTACGCCGAATTTCCTATAAAAATACACTGACTTTATCATTGCAATCACTTTTAAACTTTATTCTCACGATGGCATCATTAACTAGTATTTTCGTTGTGCTGCTTGCTGTAGTAAGCATTGATCGAACAAGTGCCGAAGAAGGTAAAGTGATGAGTTGCATATTTCTTGCTTAATTTTATGATTGGACTAGAGTTAAGTTTTATATGCTAAATTTGTTATGATTTTCAGATATGTCCTGCGTAAGTAGTATTTATTCTTAGCGTACTATTAATGCGTTACTTTATAGTTCGAAAAATTGATGGTTATCATTTTACAGAGAAACCTTTGTTGTCTATATGGTAATTTTAATTCAGGCGACTATGGAGATGTAAGCATTTTTCGTTTTTAATATATAATAAATTGAATGATTTTCGGTAGTTATTCAACGAAAGCGTACACAAACGTGAAATTTTGTTTTGTATTCTTATATAGAATTTGATGATCAATGATCACTAATTTTATTTTCAGAACGTTATACGTAGCATTGATATTTTGTTTAAGGTATGATATGATTTTCTGTACTGGACTGGTAATCATGCAGCTATATTCAAGCGAGTAAATTCTAAAAAGAACTGAAAAATAAATAAGTAAACTGTTTAACGATAAACTCTTCAAAATTATTGCTTAACTCTTAAAACTATACTTACCACTCCTAGATAATCCGGGTTCAAATCCGGGTCTCACACCTCCAGTTTTTCAAGAGGGGCCCGTTGAACCCTATCCTTCAACCATCCAGTTGACCCATCATGGGTATTGGCCAGCCTGTGATGGGCTCATAAATGGCCGCCGCTAAATAAAGAACATCCCATGAGGATATGGCGGCTTAACCAAAAATAACCTAACCTTAAAACTATAGCTGCACGCTTATGATCTATTCAACTTAAAAACTAATTAGTTTCACCTTTTATTAAATAACGCATCCACACTAAATGTATTTTGTATAAGCTGCAGTTTTATTTTTGGTAATTTTGTTGTATTTGCTCGCTTGAAATAATATTTTTTCCAAAAAAAGTCATTCTAATAAAGTTTGTTTTTTTAAAACAACGATTGTAGGGTAAAGTTTCAGGTATCAAGGTAAAATATATTATTTAATTTTTGAATTTTTCCTGCGCGATTAAGAATTTTTGACGATTTGCATAAATAATAATCCTTGTTTTTATTAGTTCACTGATGCTGGAAAATGCCAAGAAGACAATGAGTTTAAAGTAAAATTTTATTAAATTGCATGTTTTCGATAATAAACACTCAATTTATAATTTATTTTTATTTATCTTTAGAGTATAACGGAAGAGTTTGAACCTGAGTGTCAAGGTGAATGAGAAAATCATTAAACTGTTTCTGAAAATTACATTTCAGTTTTTAGCCTACTTTCCGAAGGAAAAGGAAGTTTGTAACACCCAACATCCATCATGTATGTCTGTTGTATGTTCCTAAATACGAGGGGTGATCAAAAAGTAAGGTTACAAAGCCTGCAGTGAAACGTGTACATTATATTTCCTATATTTGTGGGAGAATCTTGTAAATTTAAGGTAATTTAAAAATATAATTTTTTAATTGAAATATGTTAAATTAATTTATTTTTTTAAGTTATTATCATGTTAATTACTAAATGACTGTGAAAAAGGAATATGCATCGATTTTACAATTTTTTAAATTTTAAAGTATTTTTTATTTGTGATTTATATTATTTGTGGGAGAATCTTGTAAATTTAAGGTAATTTAAAAATATAATTTTTTAATTGAATTTATGTAAATTTTTTGAAGTTACTGTGTGTTGTCTAACTGAAGAGGGTGCTAAACAAAAATGCATTTTAAATACCATGGTTAACTGCTTTAAGAAAATTTTGATAAGTAATTTTGGGATTCCTATTTTAATGATTGTCAGGTCGGTGCGATGTACAAAGATGTTTAATAAAGCCTGTGTTACAAAAAAAGCCTAAAATATTCTTGTATCTTAGCATAAGATAAGCATCTAAGTATCTTAGCATATATCGTTAACTGCTTTAAGAAAATTTTGATAAGTAATTTTGGGATTCCTATTTTAATGATTGTCATGTCGGTGCAATGTATAAAGATGTTTAATAAAGGCTGTGTTACAAAAAAAGCCTAAAATATTGTATCTTAGCAAAACAAATTTGTCAACTAAATGTACAAATGATTAAAATTTCATTATCAGTGAACATACAAGCATATATCACATCTCCTTATTATCATGTTAATTATTAAATTTGTTTTGGTTTTTATACCAAATTTCAAAGTTTTCTGACTGTTTTTTTGAGATGTAGCATTTTTTTTTGCTTGCTGAGAGTGCTTATTTGAAAGAGAAGATTAGATTAGATTAATTCTATAAATAAATATCTTCTAGAATAATTCTTACAGCAGTATTAATATATCAATATTTTATTTAACAACTTACCTTGTCCAGAAATAAAAGTAAAGTAAGTTGAATCTCTGTTAGTTTTCCCACTAATAGTAGGAAGAATTGAAGATTCGGTTGTCAGTGTATTACTTTTGGAAACTGGGGAGGAAACATATGATGAAGTACTGGGAACAACCTCAAGAAATAATTCATCAACTCCATTCAGTTTATTCATAGAAGGAGATGCAATTTCACCAGTATCAAGAAATTTTGTATTATCCATTATTATGGGAATAAGCGGTAAATACAAAGAGGCAATGCGGGCTTGCTGTGACTAGAGAAATAATTATTATTAGAAAAAGTAAAAAATTAAATATACATTTTTATCTTCTTTTCATATAAAATTATAATTTTTCATTCCCACACATCTATTATTTGCTTACTGATAAAAACTACATAAATATTTTTGGTGTTAATGGAGAAAATATTGCATTAATGCTTTCATATTTTAATTATTTATAAGAAAAAAAAAATTTTCAAAATCTCATAAGAGTCTATTAATTATATTATGCATATATTGAACAACTTATAACAGTTTGACTTTAATATTGGAATATTTATCTATATTCCAATATCTGAATTTTTGGAATATATATAAATATTCCAAAAATTGAGATATTGCAAGTCGTCATTTATTTTGATTCTGTCAATAATTGCAATTTACCTTTTTGTTCATTCTAAAAAATGGCAGCTAATCCCTTAAAGTTTGTGTAGAATGATTGGAATTGCCACAATGCACATTTAATAATTTTGTTTATATTGGCCCTTTTACATTAAGTAGATAAAGAACGTGTCTTAAATTTAGTTCAACTCATCATTATTAATAATCAAAACAGTAAAAAAACTTCAAATATTCACACTATGTTTATAGTACTGTAGAATTTTGATTGTTAAGCAGGAAATTATATAATCTAACTATATTATAGAACTTAATTTAACTTATAAATTTATGGGAGCTAATACTGAGGCTACCTGAAATTCTGAAAAATTTGGACTGCAAAGAATCTAAAAAAGCCAATTTGAAATTTATGATTTATTATTAATGGAATATTATATCCATATTTGCTTTTTATCATCAACAAAGCCTTCGAGCAGGAAAACATTTAATCTAATCATCCTCAACTTTTTACAAAAACATTTTTGGCTTATTCCGTCCTCTTCACTAGGTTTGTGTAAATAAAATATAAATTACTTTCATAGTTTAACAGAACATTCTCTGTATATATGGTATTAATGGCATGTATACTGTAGATATGCAAGAGGAATAATAATTAATTACCCTTCCTTGGTATCGATCATCAAACGAATGTTTGGCCAACAAATTGCAAAGTACCGAGATGGCAATTTTTCTTACAGGAGGATCGACCATTGATGCTTTTATTTCTTGTAGCAATATTCCAATTAAAAAGTGATGTTGACAAAACTGTTCTGAAAGCCAATATTCTTGTTCATAGTCTATATAATAAAGAAGTATTTTTATTGCCTAAAATAAATATAATTAAAATAAACTATCAATCAATTAATATTCCGATTAGATTAATTCTATAAATAAATATCTTCTAGAATAATTCTTACAGCAGTATTAATATGTCAATATTTTATTTATTAACTTACCTTGTCCAGAAATAAAAGTGTATCAGTGAACATACAATGTTTTGAGAGCACGTGGAAAGGATGAATCTAGAGCAGCGTTTCCCAAACTTTTTCTATGACGAACACTTCACAAATCCTGAAATTTTTATGGAACACCTTCATTATTTTATAGTATAGGTAGATATTAATAATAAATAAGGTAAAACAAACATTTATTATCAATTTGTAATTATGTAAAATAAACTAGCGACTCCAGTTTCAACTTGGCACAATATTTTAATTAAATTATAAGAGACTTATATTAATTTTCGTAATTTTTTACGGAACACTTATTGATCTTCCGAGGAACACAGCTTGGGTAATGCTGATCTAGAGCCAATATAAGGAGTGGCAGTCATAAGTACAGATGTATCTGACCAACTTTGCTGTTTCATTATGTTTGTAATCTATGAAGATTCATCTACAATGTATCCATCAGCAGTATGAGCAACTGAGTGAGTTTGAGAGAGGCCATTTCATATGATTATAAGCAAACCTGTAGTGATGTTTATTGAACAGAATATATATTAATTATACACTATCAGCATAAATGTGATGACATTTTCAGTCTTTTATGGCTTTCTTTAGCCAATACTAATGTGGGATTGCAGTTGTCAATTAATGAAAAGAAAGAGTTTAACATCGAGCAGAGATAGTTAAGTCAGGATGTATCTGACACCAGGTGTGACAATTTGTTGCGTTCACACCAAATGTGTTTTTTTAGTTATTTGAACCGAAAAAGAACTTAAATTTAGGCGTGTGATAAGTGGCCCTCGGAATCCAAAGCATTGGAAATTTATCGGAATGAAAACACAAGTTTAGGTATATAATAATAAAATTTAATATATTAAGTAACAAGATTTTATATAAATTAGAAATGACATAAGGAACATATAACGAGCAAAAAGAAGGCAAAAGTTAACTTAGCAAAACTAAAGAATTCCAAGTACAACAAGAATATCAAAAAAGGGGGAATTCTACTTCTGACCCATAAACATACTTTGAGAGAGAGACTTTTCTTCTCTTAAAAATGTAAGTGTAGAAGGATATGTAGAGTGACTCAGTAAGTGAAAGAAGAGAGCCCACTAGCTTCTTCTTCTTCAAAAAGCTAAAAGCACTTTTAGCAAGGAGATATTTATTGAATAAAACGTTTTCGGACCCTTTCTCGGTCCCTCTTCAGTATACAGCTTTGTTTACATTAAGAACACAAGAACATTTTTTATATCAATAAATATCTCCTTGCTAATAGTGCTTTTAGCTTTTTGATTTACAAGTAAGGCAAGTGGTTTTATATGAATGATTCTTCTTCTTCTTTTTATATGAAGGTTGTGGCCCCTGCCTTATCCTCCAAGATGTAGGAAGCTCCGAGTGTCAAGCTCGGCTGTCTCTCTGTTTTTATTCCTGCTTCACCCAATCACATCAGGAGAGAGAGAGAGGTTCGAACTCACTTCTGACCTTATTTGGTCAAGTTGTACCTCCTCTCTTCCACTGGGATTGGCAGGTGGATGTTACTGACAGGATATTTTTACAATAGTATTTTTCCTCAGATCTCTAGATTTGGACCTTGCAGCTGTCTGTACTTTGATCATCGTTTGTTCTCCCAAAGCTTCCCCTCCTATCTAAAAGGTCATTTAAAGTTAAACTTTCCCCGATTGAATTCGTTAGTTTTACTGTTTAATGTTTGATTATTAAATTTAACAAATGTTCAAAAACAGTATATATTGATGAATTGCTATTGAATGATTAAAATTAATTAATATCATAAAATAAATTCCATTGATTCGAGTTACATATATATATCCATCGTTATATAATATTTGACAATAATATAAGTAATCTAAACATTAAAATAATAAGAGAAAAATTGCACAGAGTAATTGAAAAACTACACAATAATTAAGAATTTTAAAGATTGTTCTGTTGACAAAGAAAATAATTCTTGAAAGTCCGAAGGTGATCGGGTCTTTGGCTTATCTCACCTGCGGTCAGAGTCCTGGCTTTAAAACACTTGATATATTTGTTATTGTAGTATGGCTATTGAATAAATTGATATTGTGAACTTGTAAAATAGATTAAACTATAGAAAAAAATACTTGGATCGGGCTTCACACTAAATATTTTGTTATATTATCATCAGGGAAAATACTTTCAATTTTTGTATCAGTATCCAAATAAATAGTCATTGTCATAAAATATCAAAACATTGCGGCTAATATATTGAAAGTAATCGAAAAAAATTATATGAAAGTTAGCACTTACTATCAGCAGCAAAGACATTAAAAATATATTATTTATTAATTCATCATGTGTGTAAAAACTTTAAAAACAAATTTTTCTATTGTTTATACTTTTGAATTTTTCAAATTAATTAAAACAAAATTTTATATTTGATAATGTTTTAATTAAAAGAAATTGATATTTTTATTTGTAAAATAATTTTTGAATATTTCAGTAGGTATAATTTTATAGTAAATTAAATGTTGAAACAAATCTGAACTATCTTTATATTTTTCACAGGTTTAACATCAAAACCAAGTATAAATGGATCACATGGTTCATTAGATAGTGCCTCATCAACTCCATCTACAATATCAGACAGAGGTCAAGATTTTGGTTTCAGTTCAAAAGAAAAAATGGATAGATTTAAAGTACATTATAGTGGTCTTGGAGGACATATGAGGTGAATTTAATAGTAATTTTATATCCTTTGATAAAAAATAAAATTAAAATTGAAGTTGCAATATTAGGTCACAGTCATTTCCTTTTGGAAGCAATGTGGGCCTTTCGCGGTTAGACAAAATCGACTCTTCTGAAATTAAGCATCTTCTCGTATGCTTTTTGTATATAGTTAAAAATGTAAATGAAGGTATGTATAATAATGATATTCAAATTATAAATGTGTGAGCTATGTTGCGATAAATATATATTTTAACACATTTTAATTATTTATAGAATTAATAATAGGATGGTGGCAGCATTGTAGCGAATCGGACGTTCTCAATTTTTTTCATATTTTAGAGTACGTATATTTATTTTATAATGATAATTAATCATCATAAAAGTCTTAATTTTTTAACTTTTCTACTTCAGAATTTGCTTACATCAGTTCAAATATGTTGGAAAGAAACATATCAGGTTACATAAATCATTTATTATTACATCATAAAATAAAAAACTGTGTTGTAAAAGATAATTTATTTCGCTTTCCAGAAATCAAAATATAAAAAAGACTACAAGTAAAGCCATGACGCTTCCGGCACGAACTGTACCAGTGTGGCTACCACAACAGGGCAATAATACTTTCAGTGAAACACATTCCATTAGTGTGTATTATTACTTTTATAATTATATTTATCTTTCTCAGTTAAGTCACATTAGCTTTAAAAATAATATATATTTACAAGCGTAGAACAGCTTTAAAGCATAATTTTTTTAAATATTTAATGTTATTATTTTTTTTAGGTCCAACTTCAGAGTCAGATAATTTATATCGTGCTCTTTTAGAAGCAAATATGGCAACAGAAGTTGGTCTTATAGCTCTCGATGTTTTGGGTTTATATTGTTTTCATTTTAAAGAAAATTTACTTCAAAATGACGGTGATAATATAATCATGCAGAAGATATTTGAAATATATTTATCATTCTTGCAAGTCGGACAATCTGAAATATTACTGAAGCATCTGTTTGCATCGTTACGAGCATTTATTAACAAAGTATAATATTTTTTCTTATTTAAAATAATTATAAAATGATAAATATTTTTATGTAATAAATTACAAATTTTATTTATTACAGTTTCCAATGGCTTTATTTAAAGGTAGTGATTTATTATGTGGTAAACTATGTTTTGAGGTAAGTTCAAATTACTAATGTTCAAAAATTACGCTACCTTTAAATGATAAATTCTTTTTCTAGCACTTAGGTAGGATATAAACATCTTTATCTTTATTACAGTTATTGTACAGTCACAGAAATGTTTTCGGTCTATCCAACTCTCATCAGCTGTATCCATTTATTATGTATATAGTATGGATACAGTAAACCGAAAACGTTTATGTGACTGTACAATAACTGTAATAAAGATAAAGATGTTTATATCCTACCTAAGGGCTAGAAAAAAGAAGTTCAAATTATTTTCTATGAGCAAAGAATGTGTGTATCACTGAGAATTTTATTCCGATATTTTCTTTATAGTTATTGAAATGTTGTAATTCTAAATTGTCAACTGTGAGAAATGAAGCATGTGCCCTGTTGTACCTGTTAATGAGAAGTAACTTTGAATTTACGGGACGAAGAAGTTTAACTAGAGTGCATTTACAAGTACGTTTTTTTTTTATTTTAAATTTATATAAATCATCCATTTTTTTAATGAAAATTGGATTTTAGTTAATTGTTGCTGTTTCTCAACTTCTCGGAGATGTTATTGGATTGAATAGTACACAGTTCCAAGAGAGTTTATCTATAATTAATAATTACAGTAATAGCGACAAAGCCATGCAGCATTCTGGTAAGAAATTCTAAAATAAAATTTAAATTTATAATTTTTTTTATATAAATATTATTATTATGTTTAGCTTTCCCGTCTCAAGTCAAAGATTTAACAAAACGTATACGGACAGTATTAATGGCTACAGTTCAAATGAAAGAGCATGAAAATGATCCAGAAATGTTTATCGATCTGCAACACCAATTAGCCAATAGTTATTCGGCTACTCCTGCTCTTCGGAAAACATGGCTAGAAAGCATGGCGCGTAACCATATTAAAAATGCGGATTATTCTGAAGTAAATTACGTGTTTAATTTCTCATCTTTTAAATAATATCTTTACATAAAAAACTGTTTTATACAATATAAAAAGTACAGTGTAGTTGCATTTTATGTGAATTTAAAATTATTAACAATTTTTATATTGTGCTAAGTCTGAGATTTTTGTTGAATCTCAAAAAATTTTGCAAAAAGCATGAGCTTCAAACTCGACAGGTTAAGGCAGGTTATACATTTATCATACGAAGTGCTAATTTATAGTATTTCTGTTTACTAAGCATTATCAGTATTGTGTGAATCATACTATTGTTCACACACGTTAGAAATTATCCAGATGATTTTGCCAATGCAATAAAAATTATGATTAATAAAATGCCATGTTATGCTACAATTATTGTAAACCTCCTTCTTCATTTAGGGTGTGTCTAAAAATTCGTTCCGTGCACGTCCGAGTTGTACGATCTCGTTAAACTTGTCCAAAAATGACAAACGCTCACGTCCAAAAATTACGCGAGTTTACCGAGACTCGTGCACGGGCGCGCTCATAAAGTCCGAAGGAAAAGTTTGTGCATTTCGTATATTAAGATGGAGGAGCAGTAGATGATATTCAAATGTGTATTTTGCGGCTTAACCGATTTCAGCAAAGAAAAAATAGAAATGGATATGAAAGATGTTCTTATGATAAATGAGAAAAATATATCGGATAAGACAGAAGATAAAATAATATAATGAAAAATAACTTTAAGTTATTTTAATAAAATGTTAATTTGATAGTCCCAAATTTAATACGTTTCAACGTACTTGAAAAATAAGCGAGTCGAAGGAATGCTTCGATAATCTGAAATGCAATCTAAAATTGTAATCATATATAATTTTTTATTCTAGGTTTGTCTAGTAAGCATTTATTTTTAATTAATATAAAATCCATTTCGTCATCAGAACTATTCTTACTTTCGAAAGATGAAATGTCAATGGTGTTAATCTTATAAATTAGAGCTGCAATTAATGTTACGATGGCATCCATGTTGGCAGCAAACTATAATGCCCCGTTCTGTCCAAAAATACCAAGGCATCCATGTTGGCAGCAAACTATAACGCCCCGTTCTGTCCAAAAATACCAACAAACACGGGTAAGCGCGAGTGAAAACTCTCGTTCACGTTCGGGTTTTTTGTTCGAATTTTTAGACACACCCTTAGATAGAATAAATATTTATAAGAATTATTTTTGTCAACAGATGACGCCACTTTTCATTCTCTAAGAATACTAACTGACGGTGGATGGAGTTCGAGTCTCGAGTCCTCCCTTGGATTTGGTTAGTTAGATTAAGCCGCCATATCCTCGTGGGATATTCTGTATCTGGCGGCGGCCAGTTATAGAACCCATCACAGGCTGGCCAACACCATAATGAGGTCAACCGGATGGGGTTCAATGGGATGTACCTGGATCCTTCCTGTAAAACTACAGGTGTGTGACCCGGATTTGAACCCGGATCCTCCAGGGTGGTAAGCCAAAGCTTTACCACGCGACCATCCGGCCTTGAAAATATTTATCATGACTCCCTTGAAAATATTTATCATGAGATCCGGGCCCAGTCAATCGATCCCCGTCCTCAACAATCTGGCTGACTCTTCCGCAGGGGTGGTCAGGTTGTAGAAGGGCTTATTTCGTTCCACCACTTAGTACTTTTACTGAGGGGAAAATGGCATCTAGTGCCGGGACGAAGCAAGCCATTCTACAGGCTACCCACCTTTGCGAAAGGATCAGCCAGATTCTGGAGACGGGAATCGACTGACCGAGCTCGGATCCCATGATAAATATTTCCAAGGGGACCCGAGGTTCGAATTCGCAGCCCGTCATTTAGTATTCTTACAGAATGAAAAGTAGCATCGTCTGTCGGCTTAAAAATTCTTTCATCACTTTGATTCGATTATGATGTATAAAATAAAAAAAAAATGATATGCATCATTTCGATATGATACGAACATTTTTTATACAGAAAAGTGCATAAAAAGTAATAAGCGCTATTTCGATACGATTCGATAGCAAAGGAATAAATGCATCAGGAGAAATCTGACAAGAAAGTTTATAATTTTATTTTTCCCAGGTTGTTTAGTTTAAAGCCATTATAGCTGTCTGCAATTAGATCTCCATTTCCTCTCTCCAGGCATATTTATTTTCTCCTCTAACCTAAGGATTGTTTAAAGTAAAATTTTTCCCAATTGAATTCGTTAGTTTTACACTTAATATTTGATTATTGATTTTAACAATTCAATACAATAGATATATCATTGACAAATCAGCATAAAAACTAAAGGTGATTGACATTATAAAATAAGTTCCAAATACATATGTAATCATTATTATACAATATTTAAAAATTAAAATATTCAAAAATAATCATTATAATAAGAATAAAAAGTCACACAAATTAAGAAATATTAAACAATAGTTAAAAGAGTTCAAAGTTGGCTCTGCAAGACAAAGGAGGCAGTTCTAGGAAAGACGAGCTTGTTATCTGGTAATTGGATCTTCAGTTTAGCTCTCCCGCAAAGGTCAAAGTTTCGTGTATATTTACTTGTTGTAAATGCTGTTTAGAGATTGATTTTCAAAGTTTAAAAAAAATTAAACTGCAGGGAAATTTATTTGGTCCGGGATTCACAAATATACTAGTATATTCAAGTCAGATAACATGTAAACAATATCTTGTGTATGTTATCTGACTTGAATAAGCTTTTATATAAATTATTAAATTATTTTGACACAATATCGAAACAAATGTGATAAAATCAATCGAAATCGGTGTAATAATGGTTTTTTTTACAATTCATCCTCGAAGACCTTAAATCTATTTTTCTCCTTCCTCGAAGCATTAAACTATTAGGAAAATGCGAAATTTGGAGTATTTTGAGCATTTCATTTGAAATTATCGAAATCGTGTATTTATAAAAAATTATAATAAAATGATTTAATACTCCATATTGGGGTACTACACTCTTTTTAATCAACAGTTAGGATCTTCTCATTACATTTATTAAAATAAATGGGTTTTTTTGTCAACAGATGACGCCACTTTCCACTCAGTAAGAGTACTAAGTGGCGGGCGAAACAGGCCCTTCTACAAGCTGCCCATCCCTTGCGGAGGGGTCAGCCGGATTGTGGAGGACGAGGATCGACGGCCGGGCTCGGACCCCATGATAATTACCCGAGATTCGAACCCGGGTCCTCCAGAATGGAAAGCCGAAGCGTTTTCCCGAGACTCGAACCCGGGTCCTCCAGAGTAGAAAGCCGAAGCGTTTCTATGCGGCCAATCCGGCCGACAAAATAAATGGGTTACGTCTGGCTACTAAAACAAAGTCAATTTACTGTAGCGTTGAATGTACGTTCGTGAAAGTATCCCACTGGTAACATGGCGAACCTATTCGATAACGGCTTCATGTTTTTAACATTAGGCAGGCTATCCAGTACATATATATAGATCGTTGGTCTCTACTGATTACAAAGTATTTTACGGGTTGCACTCTTACAGGAAGAGCTTGATTTTTATAAATATGTTATTTTAAAAGAAAACATATAACATAGAGTATATATTGTTTTAAAATGTAAATGCATCTATCAACTAATATCAGTTCAATTTCTTAAAATACGGAATTAAATAAAACATCATTGATAATATCAATAAAAGAATTTTATGAAAATTACTAATATTTATTTATCATTATCAACAAATATACATATAAACCGGAATAACCAATAAAAGAGTACATAATAAGTATTTTTATTATGAATTGAACAAAAAATGAATGTTTATAAAAGTTAAATAGCTATTTTTATTAGATTGATAAATATGCAAAGATCAAAAATCTCGGATGAGCATACCTCTAATTTAGAGTCCTATCACGGTTGTGACATTCACGACGCAATAAGGGACGGAATGATGACGTCATTACATTTAGGCCTTAGGCGAGTTCAGTAGAGCAGCGGCTGCAATAGCTAAGTTAGCCAACCGCTACTGAACGCACTGCTGCCATTTAGAGCGCAGCACTGGTAAGTTTGAATTCGCAGCGAAATAGAATGTAGCTGCAGACCTAATCGACAATATGGTAGCCTCCATGGAAAAGTAACTTTTTTCTTTTATCGAAATATGCCATTCGATGTGTTCGTGGACGAATACGAAAAATACAATGGAAAATGGTAATTAATAACAACAGTTTTTTAATATTGTAATATTTTCCAGATTCCAACATAAATAAATCGGGGAAATAATCGACAATTTGGTTGTTGCACTATTCTCCACCATTTTGATGTTAGATTTATCATCATCACCGTTCAGTTAGGTTGCTGCAGTCGAACCCGGGTCCTCCAGAGGGGAAAGCCGAAGCGTTTCCACGCGGCCAATCCGGCCGACTAAATCGGATCATTATTTCGTCAAGAATAATAATATTTCGATTAGTTTACTCATAGTCGTTTTTGAATCACGTGATCGATACAATGGTCTTTAACTGTCGGCCGGATTGGCCGCGTGGAAACGCTTCAGCTTTCCACTTTGGGGACCCGGGTTCGATTCCCGTGTCCCATCCCATGAAAATATTTATCACGGGGTCCAGGCCTGGCCCGTCGATCCCCGTCCTCCACAATCCGGCTATCCCCTCCGCAGGCTTTATCACTCAACCATATGGCCGTCAAAGATGATATTGTCAGGGGATTGGCTGTATAGAAACACTTCGACTTTTCGTGTTCGATTCTCGGATCCCTCCCTTGGAAATATTGTTCATGAGGTCCGAGACCGACCGTTGATCCCGGTTGTATACAATCGGCTGCTCCTCCGCATGGTTAGACAGCATATGGCAAGGTTGTTATAGCTCCGTCACTTAATAATCGCACTGATTGGAAAGTCGAATTACCGACACCAGATGCTGTATTAGCGTAAATTCTATTATCAAATTATTTCTATTTTATCCTCTATCATCTCAAATAAAGATCATCTGTAATATTAAACCGCTGATGGTGAATTTTAATATTCTGGGTTGACGATACGACTTACAACCTCGCGTATGCGCAGACTATGGACTTTATCATTCGGAGCTGTGCAGAAACTCCCAAATGATATCTTTTTTCAGCTTATGCTTCATATGTTGGAAAAAATATATCATTTGGGAGTTTCTGCACAGTTCCGATTGATAAAGTTCACGGTCTGCACATGCACGAGGTTGTGAGTGGTATCGTCAACCCAGAATATTAAAATTCTCCATCTGCAGTTTAATATAACAAATGATCTTTATTTGAGATAATAAAGGATAGAATAGAATAGAAATAATTTATGATAATAGAATTTAAGATAATACAGCATCTGGTGTCAGCGGTTCGAACTATGAGTTGCTGAAACGAGTACCGATAACTTTCGGAAAAGATGCGATTTTCTCGTTTAATTATCGATCGCAGCAGAGTCGTAGCTGGGCGGAAATTCCCTATTGACACGATAATATCACCATGAATATGACGTTTATGACGTTAAGTGCCACGGTGCCGGAATGAGATCAATTACTTCCTCAGATCGACAGGATTAGACACTGAAACGTTCGGTTTCTCTCTTAGAAGATGCAAGATGAAATCCTCTCTCATCTCTAAATTTATGAGATATCTAGACCTACTCATTGATCCCAATCCTTTAGAATTCGACTGATTCATTTATCGAGTTTTGCAGATTGGTATGGCACGGTCACTTAGTAATCAGCGAATGATTGGAAAGTGTGTTAGATAACTTTATAGGTAATTTAATCACAAACAATTCGAACAAAAATCTGAAAGATTAAACAGGAATTTATTTCCTTATCCCACAATCTCCTAACACTGCACTATTGCAGTATTAGAATGTTGTGGAATAAAGAAAAGTCATGATTAATCTGGATATATTGCCAAATTGGTGGAATAAGGAATCCTTGATTAACCTGGATAATTACCAAATTTTAAGCCCATCCCCAATTTTTTCTTATGGTTCTCAGCTTCAGTTTATACGGAACAGATCTAAAAACTGGAATGAGGGATCTTGTTAGGTTAGGTAGATTTAGGCTGAATTCACACGTACCACACAGTTGCGATTATTTTGTAGTTACCGTGGGTTGTGGTCGAAATCAACCACTCGCAAACCACTTATATCTGCAGTAGGTAACAGACCACGCGTATATATGCGCAGTCCGTTATCGACGACGGCTGATTGACAGGAAGCGCTGTCGGCGGCTAGTGATTGGTATATTCCAATGTGTGAGTTCCACTCCCCACTGACGACTACCTCCTCGAGGGGAGCCCGCCTTGACGTGGTGAGGGGGACTTATGCCGGCAGACACTATGTCTATATCTGTGCATCCGCAGCTGGCCGATAAGGTCATAGTGTCTGGGTACACTAAGAGACTCCCAGTGGGGATGGCATTTTTCTAAGAATCCCCACACTGGAAGAAGGTGCGCGTGCAGGACGCGCACCAGTGTCCTTAGGGCACATCCCCGATCGGGCCTGGGAAACCCGTACCCGAGATGTGGGGGGAGATTGGTTGAAATCCGTTCCGTTTTTCGGGCCTCGGTTGACTTTCTATAGAGAGGCCCAGCGGTGTCGGGCAGAACTCGGACTGGTCACCCGGATAGTCCTGACACTGCCCCAGGTGAAGAAATTCTTTCTGGGTCTGTAGAGCCGGGGCTGCACCCTCACCCTCGCTGGTGGGTGCTCTGTAGTTCGCCGATCGACCGCCCATGAAACAGCAAATTTTTTTTTTAAAGTTTTAAAACAATAATAAAAAATATTTAAACATATCAGACTACAAAATACATTACTTCAGATAGTTATACATGCAAAAAAACAATCCATCCAAGCAGATATTAAAATTTTCCATTTAAAGTTTAAACATTTTCATGCAAAACAACTATTAATTTTGAAAATTATTAAATTTAAAAGATAAAAACTGCTCCAAAGCCCCAAAAGAGAATTATGAAAATTATTATTATTAGAAACCAGTTGCATGCAAATGCAAATGCAAGCCCTTTGACATACGGAGTAAAATGACTGCAATATTGCACAAGCAGTCACTTACCAGCCATATCATCATTGGAATCTATACCAAGAAAAAATTTTATGAATATCTTTAAAACCTTCATATATTTTAATAATAAAATAAAACATAAATGATAGAATTCTAAATTATTAAAATAATAAATTTTTAAGAAATAAAAGGAAATTAAAGAAAAAGTAAAATAAATAAAAGCATTCGTTAAGTAAATAAAACTAAAAATCTTAATGAATTATTACATATGCAATGTTAAAATCATGTTAAGAAAATGTCATAAAAAATAATAACTTCTCCTCTTATTAAAAACAGAATTTTTTTTCTTGGTTTGTTATTAAACATTGAAATGAATTAATTATGCTGAAGTTGAATAATGAATCAATCTGTAATCAAAATTATATTAAATAACTTTAACTATTAAAGTTGATAAATGTGTCAGTTTATGAAAGTGGTCTAAGTCATATATTTTTCTTTTGGATTTGTAAAATATTTTTTAAGATCATAAAAATTTTTCTATGATCATAAAAAGATAAAACAAATATATTTGTTCTTGCAAAATAAATGCTTTTTCGTAATCATAAAATTTTATTAATAGCTTGTGAAAACAAAAGTTTTTACTATCTCAAATGACTTAAATCACTTTCATAATTACTAAAAGGCTTAACAAAGACCTAATCAAATATTAGGGCTTTGCAAAGCCCTTTAGTATCATTTTACTGCTGTATTTCATCTATTTCTTAAAATTAAGGTTATATACATTTGATTTGCATAAAATGTTCCATTTTTTATTTTTGCTCTACAGGATAATATGTGTAGATTGAATATTCCCATCTGAGATTCAGAAATTCATAACTTTGCTTTCATAGTATGGAACTCTTTGAAATAAGATTATTATTTTTTATTTTTGCTCTACAGGATAATATGTGTAGATTGAATATTCCCATCTGAGATTTAGAAATTCATAACTTTGCTTTCATAGTATGGAACTCTTTGAAATAGGATTAGGACTCATTGTTTATGCCGTGAAAAATGACACAATAGAGGGTGTACAGTAATGGCACACTGTCATGATTTAGTGAACCCTCAAACATTGTCAGTGTCAGGCCTATGTGACAATTAATTTTCTGTTATGCTGTTTATATATCATTAAAAATGCCAAAAAGGTCTGATTATGAATTTTAATCATGAAATTTGAGTTAAAAAAAACCTCTCCCAATTATTTACACAAACTGGAGAATACATATACAGTGGTGCCTCTCAATTTGTCACTAATCCGTTGCCGAAGTAATGTCGAATTGCGGGACATTTCCCATATAAGATTATGGAAAATAGATTAATTCGTTATTGGTCCCCATCCCACTCCACTAACGGGTGAGGTGAGAGAGATACACTATATTACTTGTTTTAATATTGTATAACACACTAAATTACAAAATACACTATTTTATACACAACACACAATTTATTAGCCCTTGGATGTTGGAATGAAGTCTTCCAACAGACACCCTAGCACCCATAATTTTCTGTCTCTGTTGCAAAATGTTGCCACAGTTGTCCTAGGAATGCCATACTCGAGTTATATTTTAATTGTTCTACCTTTCTGCACTTTATCTACACTTTTTTCTTCATCTCTTTGCTCAATCGAGTGTTCCTTGAAAAATAATAATAATTACAAATTTTTTACTTTCTGAAAAATGTAGAATTCAAAATTAACAGAAACAACATGGGTAAACACCAAAATAGGCCAAAAAGAACTGACAAATAGCAAATGACATCACACAATTCCATGCTCGCACATGTACAAACCCGAGAAACTCAAATGTCGAATTGCGAGACCGACGAATTGCGGGATGTCGAATTGCGAGGCACCACTGTATATACTTTTAAATGTATATCAATGCATAAGATTTATTTATTTGTCTATAAGATACTATATTAGGTACCTTATAGACAATCTACCTAATAAGATAAATGCAATATTTTTAATTTATCTTCTCACTTACAATAATTAGTTTTTTCCTGAATGGAGTGTGGCGTCAAAAAAAAGGAAAGAGGGAACAAGTATGTAAAAAATATGGACTTTAACTAACCAATTTTGAGAATTACTTATTATTCAATTTTAAATAAAATTAAATCAATTAAAAATTAAATAAAATTATTTCAATTTTAAATATTCAATTGATTTTCTATTTTTCAATTTTTAATCTAAATGTATTAGTAATAATTATTTTTTTAATTGAATTTTAACATCTTTCAGTAAACTGAACAAATGAAAAAATGGATATTTTCATTGATGACAGTGTAAAGTTGTGAAGAATAAATAAATGTAACTTTTAGAACTAAAATTAAATTGTTTAACAGCAACTCTATATAATTGCGTGTTGAGTTTTTCATTATGTTAAACGACACAATGAATTGACATATTTAAAATTTTTTTTCCGTGTTTTTAATTATTTAATGGCGATGATCTCAATACGAGAATTATTATAGATTGTGCCACAATTTTAACTTTTTAGGTTAAATATTATTCTTAACTACTGCTCTATTTAAGCGCAAAATTTATTATAAATAAGAATATATAAATATTCTTAATAAATTTAAAGTTATATTAGATTTTAGTTAAGCCAAAATGCTACACATGAATGTATTGTATCTGACATGGCTACTTTTAGAGATCCAAGCTCACGGACCCCTTTGATCAGAAAAAATCAACTCATTATCTTTATTTTTACTGAACGCTAATTAAATCTAGCATTTTCTTTTCTCATAAATGTATGCAATAAATTATAGTAGTATTAGTTGTATCTGTGATTAACAACAATCTTCGCACTAACATGTCTTTAATAAATAAAATGTAACTTGAAATTTTCTAATATAAATTAAATGTATATACCACCTGTCTAATGTGTATATAGATCACTCAGTTAGTTTTAAGAAATTTTAATCTGCAAAAGTGACCAAGAAGATAAATTTCATGGAGGAATTACTGTATTTTCCTTAGAATTTTTTCCATTAGATAAAATTCTAAGAATTGGTATTCCGTTAAAATTTTTGTTTTGATAAAAATATTTGTTAAACTAGTATATTAAAAAGTAAATATTATAATACTACTGTATATGTACAGCTCTGGCCAAAAAGTTTGTCACATTGAACTAGGAGCTGGAAACCGGAAATTATGATCGGCTACAGTTTCCAATCCACGTACAGTACATGCTGACGCATTAGACGTGTCCCACACGCAATCAATGTAGGGGAGGTGGGTTACGAAAGCATGGGAGGTAAATTGGCAAGACTGATCGCTCTAAAGTATTATCGCTGGCAGCATTATTTTTTATGATAAGTTAACAGATTAAAGTATTATCCCTCGCAGCATTACTTTTTTATAATAAGGTAACAGATGGTATTATCGCTTGCAGCATTACTTTTTTTATGATAAGGCAACAGATGGTTCTGAAACCAAGCGTAATTATTACGAAATTAATATTTGAAAACAGATTAAATACAAGTATATCATTACAGATGTTTTAATTATTTTGTATAAAAAAGAAATAAAATAATTTATAAACTGTAATAATTCAAACACACACACAATTTTGTCCCTGCTACTTAAGTGTCAGATTGATAAACATTCATAACTTTTCCTCCCGAATAAGGGAGTCTCCAATATTGCTGTCCAGCGTTCAATACGTTGGAGGTGTGATTTCAAAGATTAAAAAATCTCAATATTATTAAACAATACTCATTTTAAACATTTTATTATTTCGAAATTTTATCCGTATTGACCATTACAAAACGTGATAGTTGTGTTTTTATTTAATTACAACGGTTTGCTAGTGCCACTCGGAGCATTTGAATAGTTAACAGGTCGCCGATTCGTATCTGTATTGGTTAAGAGGCCAGAACCCCTCTCTAGCTATTGCAAAATGTCTCTTCTATACGTCCTACAATTTCCAATTGATTCGTAAAGACAGATCCGCAGAAAATGTAGGATGAAATTTACTGATGCTAAGCAGCCCGCAATGCTGGCTTCTGGCTGCTTAACGAACTCGTGCAGAAAGCCCAATAAAGACAGGTTATTAAATTGTTGATAAAGTTCTTGAAGCAAACATGTAAAATAAACTTATATTGAGTGAGTATGCGGTATATATGGATGACTTCCCTCCCTGCACAGCCCCTGACGAGGGAGGGGCGCTTTGCGTGTGTAATAATATCTTTTATATCTTTAATATATTTTATAAATGTTTTCTGGGATACAACAAGAAACTGAACGATGGCTTTTCATTCCACTTATAACGTTCAACGCAACGATTATGAATATACTCACAATGTTCCCGTTGTATATAAACGGATTTCGAATTTGCTATATTCGATTATCGTTGCAGACAGCTGCATATAAGATCCCCACCCAAATACAACTATCGAATTATATATGTAAATCTCAAACGATTAGTTTGTAATGTGTAATTTTAACAATGTATAAATAATAACATAGAAACAAGTTGGCAATAAATGCTTTTTCAATATAAATTTATACATCGATCCACCATAGAGAAAAACTCTGGGTCTGCCTGTTGATTTAAATGGCGACAACGTGCCTCTTTCTGCTGGACATTTGCATATCCTAATAACTGTTCTCCTACTGATGTCCAACATTTCAGCAATTTCATTCACCGAAACACCATTTTCTCTATGGTGGATTACCAAATCTCTAATTTCTTTCGTGATGGCACGAGGCATTGTCTTCAGTATCGAGATGCAGAGATGAGGATGACGTTTGACTACGTCATTCTCATCCCTGCATCTCGATTAGTATTTCAGGAAAAATTATCACTTCCACCTATCGCACATAGTTTTTTATTATCTATTACGAAAGCCATAATATTAGTCCGCCATTCATTTTCTATGAAAAGTTTAATATTCATATTAAACACGTCACAGTTCTCTCGCCGCTATCAGAATCCTATCCCTCGTTGCTAGCGAACTACATAATGGACGATCCCTACGCCAGAACATTACTGCCTACGTTGCCGAGGAAACTACTGCATGCTGAAGCCGAGTATTTAAGGAAGCCGAACGTATCCGGTGAGGTGACAAACATTTTGGCCGGAGCTGTACCTTTATATAGTAGTTTAATTTAAGTTTGACTTTGTTGAATGAACATATATAGGTTAGTATTAATTGTAATACAGTATATGTTTGCTTTAAGACTTTGTTCATCAGAAGGTGATATGTGCTATATGTCATCATTACCTTTGACTGCAAGTTGATGATTTTAATTAATACAAATTTAAGCCTAATCTACTCTTTTCTTTTGGGGGAAGGGGAGGGTCACTATCTTGTATAGTGACCACATGTGAAAAGTGACCCGTCAGGTCGGTTCCAAAGAGTGGTCACTTTAACAGGTTTCACTGTATAACCAATTAATTGCTGACATAATAGGAGAAAAATGCTTATAGAATTGAAAATAATTATTTATTTCGAACAAAAATTTTTGTATGTAAAATAAATCAATTGTAATATTAATTATTAAAAACTGAAAATAACGTAATCATTAATAATTTTATTCTTTCGACAACGTAAAAATATTTAATGCATTCTATCTGAAGCAAAAACTTTGCGTGTGTAAAAAAGACGGAAGCTACTGTTAATTCAGTCTCTTCCTTATTTAAGCAACTGCATAGATGTTTTCTTTTCCTTAAATTTTAAACAACTTTTTTTACGAAAAATTCGGTAAATGTATTCATTTCGTCCATCTTTACTTCGTTCTGTTGTTAGGACATCTCAAGATCCAAACATTGAGATCGCTCGATTATTAACTAAGTTAAAGATGTTATGCCCATTATTTTCGACATGCTATGCGATGCTGTTACAAAATAGCGACATTGGTAATATTTGAATGCCAAAAATAAAATATATATATATATATGTATGTGTGTGTGTGTGTGTGTGTGTGTAATACAGTTCTTTATATATAATTCTGAGTTGCTTCAAACAAGGTTAAAAAATTGCACTCCCGACTGTTGTAAAGTGTAAAAATGTTTCGATGTAGCACGATATAAAAAAAACATTTCAATTTGCAAATATAAACTATTTAGTTAATTGTAATTATGATACATAATCCTCACAAGAAATATTAATATTGTGATGAGGCAATTATCGCTCTCTAGGGAGCGAGAGTAAGGTATCCGCCGAAAAAGAAGCGGAGTTTTTCTTTGGTTTACCATGGTCTATAAATATATATGGTCATTCCACTTCGACGCCATTGCTGTAAGATTCTTGAAATCTCGTCACTAGAGGCGCTGTGTACCATATGGGGCTCAATTCGTACCTGTAACATGATCTAAACTGTTGTTTCAGAATTGATTTTATTTATTTTTTGAAAAATAAAAAATGCCAATATGTTGTTTTGTGCCTGGCTGCAATTCAGGATATAGATCCTGTTAGGAAAAACACCATATGTTCAAGATAAAACAAGGAAACTATGAGTAGCTCTCTATCTGCTATAATAAATGTTTATTAACCAATGTATTACTCATGACAGCAGATGTGATATCATATTTGGAATTTTATTTTCGGTATGAGATCTATAAAAATTTTCAAATTCTTCTAACTATAATATATGTTCTTGGCCCCATTGTGACATATCTGCTACTATTTTTCCAATTACTCTTTCTACAATCAATTTTCATTAAATTTTTATAAATAAAGCTAATTTAGATTTAATAAATAAAATTATATAAAACTCATCACAGAAAAGTAGTAGAATTATATATTTGGAATGCTCGTTTCACAAATATTGAGAATACTTTATTCACTATTATATATAAGCAAGTTTCATACTTTTATTTATTTTATTTGTATTTATATTTAAAATACTCTACTTTTAGAAATTACATATTTCAGTATTTTTTTTTTAATTTAGGGATCAAAAAACATAAAGAGGGCCAATAATTCCTGTGTAATCTAAAATAATTCTGTTGTTATAGAATATTTATATTTAAAATACTCTAACTTTTGGAAATTATATATTTCAGATTTTTTAATTTAGGGATAAAAAACATCAGCTTTTCAGTTTATTTTAATTTAGGGATAAAAGAACAACAGCTAAAGAGGGACACAATAATTCCTATGAAATCTAAAATAATTCTGTTGTTGTGGTGTATACTTCTCTATATTGAAAATAAATCTATTATAGACATCCCACTTCCAATTTTTCTATTACAATATCTTCTATTGAGAATACTAAATGCAACTGTGAAAATTCAAACATTTCTAAATTTATTTGTGCTATACTACTAATACCTATAGGAATGAGCTTTTGAAGTAAGATGATTTATATAATTACAGTATATAAGGGTAAACCTCCAAATATAGCCCCACCTCTAAATATGGCCCCCTGCCATATATCGTTTGGCAGGTCGCAATTAACCCGAAACGAGGTAAGAGCATACCTGCAAGTTAAAAAACTTTTGAAGTTTATTTATGCACCTTAATTGGCACGAGCAGAATTAAGAACAAATTTGTAATAAAATGCTTTTTACCGCATTATGATAAGTTGCTTCGTTTTAGAGTTATTCTTTGTTAAAGAAACGAGATTTGAACTCTTGAAATGTCAGAGGACAACTCCGTCCCACCGATTTCGATAGG
>AYEL01066596.1:0-22071 GCA_000484575.1 Olivierus martensii | reverse complement strand
CGACGCATTTGTAAGAGTCGATGTAAATACTGGATTCGCATCATTCATCGTGAGTTATCTACGTCGATAGATCGATATTAACTTGTAGTAGAATACTACAATATCAAATAGCAAAATTTCGATTATCTTATAATAAAAAAATCCCGATAATGCATTTCCCCCAAGTACGTCCTTACCCCACTCCGCCTTACCTATTTTTTATAATGTAAATCAGTAAATTTGTGTGTAAGACCTCTACGTATAATGCTTTCATATGCTAGTTCGCTTGTTGAAATTCACAACGTGGTCGGCGCCATATTCAGCCATATTGTAAATGTACTGTAATCTCTAAATATGGCCCCGGGGCGGTATTTAGGTATTGTACTGAATTCAGGTAACCAGCAGAATAAATGAAATTCATATAATTCTCCATTTTTTCAGATGTCGAAACATAAGAGTTGGGATAAGGAAACAATGATAAAAGCTATTAAGTGCATGACAGAAGATGGAACGTCAGTTAAGCAGGTTTTAAGGGAATTAAAAGTACCTTACACAAGTATGAGAAACTACTTAAAAAAGCTAAAGCAGTCCGACATGAAACTTGAACAACTTATTAACATTCCATTAGGTCGGAAAACTGTTTTTCCTCGCGAATTAGAACAGGAGCTAGTAGAATATTGTCAACATATGATGAGTTCTAGCAGTAGTGAGGAGGATGAAGATGTAGTTGAATATATCTCAACGGACGACGATGATAATGGCGAAGACAACGACGAATGTCCCATGTGTAACAAGTTGTATTCAGAAAACAACAAGGATTAGAAATGGATTCGGTGCACTAAGTGCTCCATGTGGAGTCATGAAAACTGCAATGACAAAATTACAAAGATATTTATTTGCAATCTTTGTATAAAAAATAGGACAGGAACCGTACGGAATTACAATGAATGATCTGCAATACCATGTATCAGTTTCTAAATAAAAATATCATAAAATATCAACTTTCTTCAGTTCATTAAATATGGGGCCATATTTGGGGTCAATATTTTATGTCTAACAAAATCTGTCTTTTTGGAAATTTTTTTTTGTAACTGCGGCCCTCCATATCTCTAGTAAACACAGCTATGGCCCTCAGGTTCATTAAAATTGGACAGCCCTGTTATATATAGAAAAGTTTAGTTTGATACGACTGCTTTGGGTGTTCTGTCGGCAGCCTGCGAACTATCGGACACGTTATGTGACACTTCAGGTCCTATGATCGGGCCCTTTTCGATGCCGAGCCCGTGACAAAAGTCATGGATGTCACCCCCTCTCAGCGGCCCTGGGTATGGGTGCTAGAAAACACCCTGTATATGCCTGCTTCTTTTGTTTCTAGATGTATCTATTTTGTTGCATCCACTGGGAATCAATTACTTTTCTTATATCATCTCTCCATCGTTTGTATTGCATTCCAGGATGTCTTTTCCCTTGTCTTGGTTTTTCACTCTGTAATTCTTGTTGTCCATTGATTATCGGTGTATCTCGCTATGTGGTCTGCCCAACGCTACTTACTATTTCTAATTGCTATCAGTAGGCGGCCGGATGGCCGAGTGGTAACGCTATCGGCTTGCCACGCAGGAGAACCCGGGTTCGCATCGCAGGTCTGGTGCCGGATTTTTTCGGTGTACTAGGCCCAGCCCGGCCCGGCCCGGTGATCCCCGGGTTCGCATCGCAGGTCTGGTGCCGGATTTTTTCGGTGTACTAGGCCCAGCCCGGCCCGGTGATCCCTGTCCTTCATCCTCCGGCCCCCTCCACCGGTGTGGGTGCAGCCCGTTGTTGGAACTGGCCCCGCCCCCTTAGTAATCCCCCTGATTGGAAAGGGGACGCAAAATATGCAAAAAAAACTTGCTACCAGTATGTCTTCTACTTTGGTTCGTTCCCCTTATCCAGGTGTTGGTCTTATGCTCCCTCCTAGTGAATCCTAACATGTATCTTTCCATCTTCTTTGAGTTATTACTAGTCTCTGTTCCATTTCCTTTGTAAGAGTCCATATTTCACAGCCATGCATCATTACTGGTAATATACACATGTTGAAGAGTTTTCTTTTGAGGCATATTAGTATCCTATTGTCCCTTAGGAAGTTATTGTATCGGCGGTATGCAGGCCATTCCAACTGTGTCCTATACTGAATTTCTCTCATCTGTTCTTGTGTTGTGATTAGTTATCACAACTTGTATTCTTCAACTCTTTTAATTGTCCGATCTTCTATCGTCACTGGTTATGGGCTTACTTCTGTGTTGAACATTACCTTTGTAGTCTTATTTTCTCGCTTTCTATCTTGAAATCACTTTACATTCCCTGTAGTTCATTCTTTTGAGTGAACAGTTTGAGCGAATAGTACCATGTCGTCTGTAAATCTCAGCTGGTTGAAATACTCTCCATTGATATTTATTCTTTTATGTTCCTATCCATTTATTCGTCGGAATGTTTCTTTTAGGCAGGCTGTGAACATTTTCGGTGAGATACTGTCTCCTTGACTAATTCCTCGTTGGATTTTTATTTTCCTACTCTCTTTGTGTAATCATATTATGGTTGTTGCTTCCTCGCAGATTATACGATGTATATACTAATGGTCTATTCCCTGATTACTTAGTGCCGTTAATATTGTTTCTGCAGGTACTGAAATAAATATATAGTAATTATCCCTAATATATTAAGAATCTAACGTATTAAAACCAGCATTAATTCATAATTTATAGAATCAATTTTTGAAGTTAAAATTACAGAAAGGAAAAAATATTTCAATTTATCAAAAAATCGACCTATCTAGCACATTTATTTTACTATTACAAATATGTTTTATAGAAAACTATAAACAGTATTATCGAATGAAAATTTTATCTATCATGATGAAGCAATTCTGTAGTTTATGTCGCTGTAGTTTTACAGAACTCACTTATGAAAAATATTATGAATCATTCAGAATTGTATTACAAATGATTAGCTTTACAAAATATAAATTATTAATACTAATAAAAACTACTATAGAAATAAATATTTTATATTTTATATTAATAAAATGTTTCTGTGGCAAATTTTAGAGAACATTCGTAGAAATTACAAGTTAATGAAGTTAGATTATTGAGAACCAACTGCATTAAGTTTTACATATGAATAGTTTATTCATAGAAGTATGATTAACTTAAGATTGAGATACTATAACTAAAACTACTTAATTATGAAAATTGAAAACAAGCCGAGAAAATGTAAAATTATATATAAAATTTTAAAAAATAGTGCAGTATTAACATATTTATTAAAAGTTTTAATGAATTTCAATATAATTTCAAACATAAAATGAATTTATAGATAGAGAACTTTGAATGAAGTTAGAAAAATTTCATTTGTATGTTAAATAAAAAACTGACTGTTTGTACTTGTAGTACAATATGTTAAAATATGACAATCGTTATCGATAGAAAAATATTG
Organism: Olivierus martensii; assembly: GCA_000484575.1. NCBI lineage: Eukaryota > Metazoa > Arthropoda > Arachnida > Scorpiones > Buthidae > Olivierus > Olivierus martensii. The sequence continues at coordinate 18,624 of AYEL01066596.1, read as the reverse complement.
ATTTTAAACAGCTAAAATATAGATATACAATATAAAATATATAGCATGAATATATGGAATAAAGATTTTTTTTCAAATTCTGATTTGATAGAATAATAAAACTGAAATCCAATCAGAGTAAAGTAAATAAAAATAATACTAAAACTACTATCATTATATACTGTACTGTAAACATCATAATTTTTTATATGAAAAAATCAAACGTATGGTGAAGATTTTTATATTAAGACAAATGGACAATTTGAATTACAGATACAAATAAAATAAATCAATAGAAGGATAATTCAAAAAATAGAAGGAAAAGATCTTATAATAGAATCTACTCATTAATTTTAAGAGAAAATTTCGAATCGTATATATCGTCTAAGAAATCAAAGTGATAAAAGAAAGATTCCAAAACAAATAAGAAAGAGATAGAAAGGGATATCTAACATTAACAAAAGAATAAATAGTAATGATGAGATAAAAGAAAATTTACAGATACAAGTGTTTAATATAAGAAAACCAACTGAAGATGGAACGATAAGTGAGGAGAATAATAAAGTGATGGATAGCTTATTACGAAATGTACTCCAAGTCATGAAAAAAAGAAAAGATTCTCTAACAAGATGTTTGAACGATTAAATCAACGTTTTAGTGGTTAGTTTGGTATCGAAATAATGAAAAAGTTTCGAGAGACTCAGAATATTTCTTAGTCCAATTAACTGAAAGCTTATTATATTTACAGATTATCGCGGATATTTTTAGTAATTATTTTTTTGTTCGATTGAATCTCTTGTTGTATTAATTCTGTAATATCTTTGGGTCTAATTTTAGTACAAAACCTAAGATTACGATAACCCATATATCAATGTGCAAATCAAAATAGTTTTCAGTAAGCAAATGAACAATAACATTTAAACTTTAATTTTGAAATATCAAAAGTTATGATAATATTTTTTATAGATTTCAGTTAGAACTTTTATAAACTTTTCTTAATTATTATATAAAAATCTTAAGGATTTTTACCATTTCTAATTCTCTTATCAAGAATTAATATGGTATCTTAGTGAAAACCATTGAAAATGTAGAAAGAGAAATTGCTTTAGAGTAGGAACTTTTATTCTATTTTGGAAATAGATCTCAATAAAATCATCCACATGGTCAGCTGCGTAAAATTGCGTTAGAATTCCATCTGATAGATCAATGTCGAATCTGTATCTCACACCTGTAGATTTTTTCGGACGTTCCCGGCCCGATCAATCGATCCATTACTTCACTCTGTTGACCTCACGAAAAAATATGCACGGAGTGGGCTCTGAAATGGCCTCAACGCTTACAAATCTCTGATTGAAAGCAGCGTAAAATTTGTAAAGATCATATACGCGAAATATTTAATAATCATGAATATTTTCATTAGAAAGAATTGAATAAAGTATCTATTTCCAAATCGACGTAAAAGATAAAAAATAACAAACTTTATTAGAACGAATTTTAACTTTTTAGATTTTTTCAAAATAAGGACCAAAACGTATCCTTGTTATGGGATCAGAACGCTCATTAATTATTTCTTAAAAAAGAAAATAAAAAATGAAATTAAAACATTTAGGAAATATTCGTATTAAAAAGCTTTCTTAGATGCGATTTAAATTAATTTTTAGAATATGAATATTATCAAATAATAACGGATACGTTTTAGTCTCTCCTTGTCTAGAGCAGCTGTCTTCAAAGTTTTTAAATCGTGGACTCTTTATCAAAAAAGTAAAATAATATGAACCCCTTTATTACCAAGGAAAAATAATATACATCCCATACAACAGACATATTATGGCGAACAAAAAACGTACATTCCTGAAAACATCGCACTTTGGAAAATGCTAGTCTAAAGGATCAACAAAGCTTTTGAAAAATTAAATTCATTCAACAATACTATAAAAAATATTAATCACCATCTGCATAATTGCCAATTGAAATAGTTGGCAGTATAAATCACAACTAAAATTTTCATATCATCCAAAACTTTCAATAAATTGTATAGTTGTTCTATTGTGTTGCTATGAGGGGGCCACCCGTTATTTTTATGTTGGGTGTAGAATATTATTAAATAAATAAATAAATTCTTCATAGAAAAAAAGAGAAATTTGTTATTTGCTATAGAAAATATTTATCAGCATCTAAAATACAGGGATTGGTAATGATCATGGTATGTTATGATAAAAATTGAGATCAGCCTAATATTTATTTATCTGTCACTAATTAAATGATATCAAAATATGATCACTATAGATAAAACATTGAGGTATAACAAGATGGCTGCGTATTCTGCACTTCTTTCCTGGAGGATCTAGGTTCAATTCCCAAATCCCATAACTCCAGATTTTTTTCAAGAGGATCTGGACTCGACTCATTGAATTCCATCCTTTCCTTGATGGCTGTTCCTACCACAAGTATAGGGGAACCTATAGAGGCCCTAGAATGTCTCGCCGCTAAGTAACTTTTTGTTGGAAAACGGAGTAAAACGAAAAAACTTGTAATTCGTTTTTTGTTCATTATCAATTGCAATTTTAATAGAAGAGAGTAGTTGAAGACTAAATTCCAATGTACCGTTATAATGGATATTTCAAATAAAAACTGATCATACAGTATTATGGAGATAAACAGTTCTTTTGGTCTTCTTGCTAAAAATGAAAGGTAGTTTTTAAGAAATATTTTTTGAAAGATCGTTCAGAATGAGTTTTAAAAGAGCAAAATATAAAGTTGGGTTTGCATTACAGACTATGCAACAAGAACTTTATTTTTCCTTACTTTAAGGCTTCTTTCTTAAAAGAAATTCTAAGTAATCTTTATTTTTTACAAGTTTGTTTTTAGCAAACGCTTTACCTAGAAGGAACATTTAAAATTAAATCTTCCTTTCCAAATAAAATGAATCAAAGACATATTTCTAAACTTCAAAAAATTAATTACTTTTTTTAAATTTACTATTTTGTAAAAATATTTTCTCCCTTTTCTTTATGATCTTTCTATAGGATAAAATCAATTTCCGAAAGATCTGAATAGTTCATGATCTAATCTTATGATCTTAAATTCTTTATCCTGTTACCAAGTTTATGGTTATCTGATTATCTTAAATATTATCATTAGAAATAAATGTGGTGGTAAACAGGCTGATAGCCAGATTACTTATATCTGAATTGATAAAATTTTTCTCTTAACTCAAAATAGCCTAATATCAAATCATCAAATGGAATTTATCAAAAGCACCACGGATGGATTGGCATTAATAGGACCCAGGGCCATCGTCCACAACTTTCAGAATAATCCATTCTTCAAACACTCAGATTAAAAGCGATTAAAGTTTTTAATTTAAATATTTCATAGATAAAATCTCATGAACTTTATTCTGACATTTTTAGAGCATCGCCTATTATTTCCATAATTCTGTTCAATAGAAGCCATAGAAATTGAATTTCATTAAATATATTTAGACCTATATCCGCGATATTCTGTGATTGAAATTTTTTTCTGGATCGCTATGGAGAAAAAAGTTGATATAGGTTTTAGCATAGTTGTAAAGCTCATAAAAGCAAGCAACCCATAAAAATTTATACAATATTTGTATCCATACTAGGTTTGCATATACTATATATAGCACTGTATATGTTTGGCATTACGCAAAATATTTACTTTATTCATAATTCATGAAAGATTTAATAGTTTTCTATCACTCAGAATATTTATCATTATGTATTCTTGATTATCATGCATGCAATTTTCAACTTTTTATAAATTTCATTACTAGATGCTAACAGATGAATGTGAATAGTTTAAATTTATTAAAATTAATATTTTCAAAAAATTTTAAATATAATTATTCGAAAGATATTCTTTAATATTCCAATGCGGTTTTATAATGCTAATGAACAGTTCTATGGTATATATAAAATTATAACAAGTAAGAAATTTTGTGGTTCAATTCAAATTGTTGACATTATTAGATAGCTGTTTACAATTAGGAAAAACAAAATCAACAACTATTCAAAGATAAAAATCCATTAATCTAAGTCACGTAAAACTGATTTAATAAAATATATTAATTCTTAAACAATCGATCTCATCAGAATTTTTAAAACTACTTCATTATTTTTCTTATTTTAAAAGAACCCATAAGAATTTTATATATAATATACTATATAAATAGGCACATTGATAATTTTTATATGCATATTAATAATATAATTTATAAATTCAACTAGTTCTATTAAAGCAAATTATCCAAAAAATAAAGTATCAATATTTTAAAGGATGTGCTAAAATAAATACAGAATTTTCACTTACAGTTATGTGGAAAGAAAATATAGTAATAATAACATTGTCCTTGATTTTTACTTTCTTGTCATAAAAAATAAACTTAATTAAACGGAATTAATTTTATATTAAAGATAATTGTTTGCTTTTGAAATCCACAAAACAAATAAATTTATGAATAAAAACTAATATTAATTCGCATATAAAATATATAAATAGTCTTTTTAATATAAAAAACCACATTAAAAATAAATGTATCCAAAGAATTTAAATAATTCCTGAAAATAATCACCTATCTAAGTCAAATATGAAACTAAATGATAAAAATTTCAATTTAAAATACCAAATCGTAAATCACAAAAAGTAAACTTTTATTTAAAGAAAAAGAGTATTTCGGCAATTTTCAGAGAGAAATCAAGAAATCTTTCAATGAAGTCGGACGAAATGTCTTTTTTACACAATAGCAAATCCCCGCAATACTTCATAGCTCTGCTAAAGTGAGTAAAAAGCATTCAGGTCGTTCCAAAATAAGGCGGCAAAAGAAGTCGTATGAAAATAAAAATAAAAAGAGGAGAAAATCACCGCAACATAAAAAGGTGCACAGACTACGACCAAGTCCATTAGAGCTTTGCCAAGTATTGATTTCTTCTTTTGCAAATCCGGTTGCCGGTCAATGAAAAATATGGTGATGCACTGATCATTTTTGTACTTTCTTCGAAACAAATAACTCTATCGGTTTTTTAGATGTGTTGAAGTTATTAATTTCGAATAAAAACCAGTTGGGAATAAAGAAGAAAACAGTCGGGCCTACGTCTTCTTTCCATTTACGGAGATTTTAAACATGTCTTCTGAAGTCTGTAGAATACTCTTCAGAGATTCACTCCTCTCTTTCTCCTTCTCTCCCTTTCTGTTTCCTTGGTAACATCATTGCACATTCCATCGACGTAAAGTCTTCAGTATGTGTTTGATTTGAAATCTGCATCTATTCGATTGACAAAGTTGCAAAGTATCTCATTCACGTACCAAATTACTTTCTTGTCAATGAATTTTTATTGACACAGTATACACCCGCTAACAAATTAAAGATTTTAAACTTCCGAGTAATTTTAAAACATACGTTTATATTAATCCAAATAGAATTTATTGAAATATATGTTTTGGATTTTATAGAAAATCAATTGTTTAAAAAATTAAAAGAAATGTTTGGTTGTCAAAACATTTTTAAAATTTTTTTTTATGCAACTGTTGACATTTTTATAATATGAAAATTTATTTTATCTTTATTTTAAAATAACTCTAATCAAAAGAAAAAATGGAAGAAAAACATAATCAGTTCCTAAAATATAAGTTTAATATTTGAACAATTCTTGAATGGAATGTAATATTTATCATACAGATACTTGAATTATTATGATACGCCAACATTCTAGGTTTCTAATAACATAATACTTAATTTCTACGGCATAGTTCTAAGCTTCTACTTAACATAGAATGGGTTGGGCTACACTCACACATGTCATCACATAGGTTAAGTTGGAATGGTTCTTTGCTTTTTTTACATTTGGCCCAGAACGGCTCCCTTAGTACTCTATTTGGGTGGAAAGGGGCAATCAAAATTTAGCCACCAAGCTTACCATACAAAAGAAATAGGGCAATCAAAATTTAGCCACCAAGCTTACCATACAAAAGAAAAAAAGATACGCCAACATTATAAGGCTATCTCCCTTTCTGTTTACTTTTCCTTTTTTTTTCTTAAAATTATTACTTATAAAAGAGAAAATTAATTTTATATTGTTTAAATATTTTTTATATAATTTATAATCCATTTGATTCGTCACGAAAAAAAAAGAATAATTTTATAATTTTCTCACAAATATAATTATTAAAAATTTTTTATTAAAAATTTTATTTAATATTTAAAATTATTAGTAAAAAGATTAATATATTTCGAAGTAGAATTTTATATAAGAACGAATTATAGTTTGTTAGAAGTCAGTAATAACTGTGCATGAGTGCGTAAAAAATACAGTATATTTATTAATTTATAATAAGTTGATTATTTTGAATTATGATGTTTTAATAGAAAACTTTTTGAGTGATAGTTATTTCTTTGCAAAACTTGTTTATTCCTATATTAAAAGTTTTCTTATAGAATTGATTTTATAGGAGTTATTATTACTTGAGAAACTGTATATACTGTATATATATCTGTGTGCATGTGTGTTTGTGGCAGCCGTAACTCTTTTTGAAAATTTGGCAATCTGCTAATACTAGAATTGTACTGACAAAAATATAATAATCAAAAATTACTATCAGAATTTGAGGAAATTTTGACAGTTATACTGAAAATGATTAATTAATCATTTAAAAATTTCTCAGAATATTTTCCTAATTTGTATGTTATTGGATTCTGTAAATATCAGTGAAGATATTTTCTGAATGTTTATACAAAATTAATTGCGTGAAAAAATGTAACGAAATGTTTTACAACTGTTGGCAGTTTATAACACGAAGATCTGAGATTAATTCATCTTAATAGAACCAATATTTTAGGATGGATCAAAACCTTATGTTTTTGTAGAATTTTGAGTTATGTATCGTTTTAAATTAAAGACTATTTTTAATGTTGATTTCAATAATTTTGCCAATTTTATGTTCAATTTAAAATCTGAAACTATATTTTTCAATATAATTTCACCAAAGTTTAAATTTTTTCAAATACAGTAAAAGTGTCACGTAATTCAACATTTTAAACACATTTTAATTTCGATTCTAAAAATGTTTTTGTTTTTAAATTTTATTATTTCCTCTAAAGTTATGGACTTTAAAATATGAAAATATAAAGAGAGTTTCATATTTCATAAAGGAAATTACGAACCAAAACTACTTGTGCAATGACAATACTTCTACTATCAATATAATAACTGTGTTGGGTTTTTTATAAAATTTACAAATTACAAATTTTTGTAATTAAATATTTAATTACATTCTTTCGGAAAAATTTTAATTTCCGGGCATTGAAAAAGATTTAATTAAACTTTTATCAAATATAAAGCATTTTTAGATGAGTGGTATTTCTAGATATTAAGCCATGAGTTTTATTCGAGTGTTTTCAGTTATAAAATTTCTAAAATAATCCTAGTTTTTCTTCCATTTATGAAATTCAAAATGTCATATCAATTCATCAAGTTGGAATTCAACAGTATTATTTGTATGATAGTTTCAATCAAAACAACTGGGAAAGATTAAGATTGAAAGCTTTTATAAATTGCTCAAAATTTCTGAAAGACGTTATAAACGTCACATTTCTTCAATATGAGTTCTTTACAAAGGGAAAAGTCAACTATCATCAACCTCTGTATGTATAAGATTCAATTTCAAATTGAGAAGTTTTTTTAAATTGAGTTTTTTCTAAATTGAGAAGTTTTGATTATTTTTTGGATTCTTCTCAATACATCGAAGAAAAATTTTTCTAATATATGACTATATTTGTGCTTCGTAAATATCGTATGTATAGATTTACGAAGCACAAGTAATATAGTCTCTTGTAAGAAAGGCAGACTCCCCTTTTTTTTGTGCAAAAAAATTGTATGATAATTCAGTTCTATAATATATAATATTAGTATTTTTTTAGTTATAAAAACATTAGTATGCATTATATTATTATTTTAACGCTAATATATAAAAAATGGTTTCATAAGTTTATCATCACACAGTGCATATTATATGCTGATAAATTTATGTTAAATCACCTAGAACTTACTTAAAGAACTAATTTTTTTAATTTGCATAATTTTTGTGTTATGTTTAAATATTTACTTGTATGGAAATTTAAATATTTATTAGTTTAATTACCAGATTATATATATAATCAAACTTTTTTATTGTTTTAATATAGCATATTATTATTTATTTCGTGATATCATCGTATGCAAATTTTACTTGTTAATAATCTTTTCAACCAATAATTGATGGTAGCAGAATTGTGAATATAGTCGACGACAGCATCATGAGTCAGTATTGAGTGTATGGGAGAGATGAAATTCATTTGTGTCACTACACTTAAGACTATATAGTTCACTAAACTAATCACGAAATTACAGAAATTGCCATTTTATCGCAACAATTAGAGAGTTTTTAGGAAGAATAATATGATTTTATTAAGGTTATTTCGCAACAAAACGATCGGTTATAAATACATCCCGCAAAGTTTTCTATCACATTTTAACAATGAGAAAATATTCACTTTTCTCGGAAAGGATGTCTTCTTGCTGGTGATATTACCCTTTAAACTAAAATCGACTGTTACGCGCCTTAATACACGGTTAAAAACTTGTGAATAGTCTGCTCCCATACACTCAATACTGACTCATGATGCTGTCGTCGACTATAGTAAGCGAAAAAATTCTGTAGCACGAATTTTTCGAGATATATTAATTAATAAAATAAAATAAAGTTTTCATTTTAAATTTCATTTTATTATAATAAGAAATGTGTTCTGATTAAATCATTATCAATTTTAGATATAAAGTATAGTTATATTCTTAATAATCAATAAAAATATCGATCAGTATAATAAATATCTTCAATAAAAAGGATTTACTTATAAATTTATAAAATTTTTTAAACCATTAATGTACAGTATATATTTAAAACTTAGATATATTTTAATTAAAACAAGTAATTTTACTACAGCATTAATATAGATTAAGTTTAAAAATCGGAAGATGTGATCAGTTATAGTTTAAGAAATGAACTCTAACTTGTCATCAGTTGAAACTGGATTTTTTAAAGATTAAAGCATAAATTTTTGATCCTTTCAAACTCAGAATATAAGGAAAATATATATCAGTGAGTGATTGGTTAACGAACCTATGGTAAAAACCTAAACCTATGGTAAATCGATGATCGGTTAACGAACATTATCTTGGAAGGGATTATGTTCTTTAACCAATCACCCACTGTATATCCTCCATATATAAGATATTATCTTGCATAAATATTATTCGATTTGATTGAAATTTAAATATATTATTGAAAGGCAGTGGAGGATTAAACGTATTTAAAGATAATAGACATTCGATAAATATTACAAAATATAAACAAAAATTAAGCTCGGATGCTCTTTAATCCATGCTATTATGTGGAAAAAGGGTCATAGAATCAAAATTGTTTTCTGTAAAATATAAATTCTAAAAAGAAAAGCAAAATAATTTGTGGTAAATAATTGTAAATTTACTTGTAAAAGTTAAATGTCAGTTTAAAAAAATTATGCGATTGTAATTAAGTATAAGATAAATTAAAGAGAAACCTATTTTTTAAAAAATCTTAAAAAATTCTTACCAAATGTTACAAAATAATTTATCTAGATATAAGAAATAGATAGCAAAATTAGAATATTTTAGATACTGTTTATTATAATTAATTATTTGCATTTATATAAACGTTAATTTTATTAAAAAATACATATATACTTATTTTTTTATCTTTTTAAAATTAATGATTGTTTCCTACTTCCCACATTTAGCGGAAAATATGAAGCAATTAACAATCAATTTTGGGAAAATGGTTTATAAAAAATAAAATTAATTTTAGTTTGTGCGCCATTTTTTCAGCTTTTATTTTCAAACGAATTGAGAAGTTAATTCTTAATAAATTCAACAGAAAAATCCGAACATCGACGATATTATTCTCATCATTATTCCGTAAAAGTAGAGACCTAGAATTGAAAATCGCATTATCAATTCCGTGATGATAAAATATTCCTTAATTTAAAATTATGAGAATATATGATACATATAATTATGCAAGTTATACAATGCCTAACATTAACAGAACAGACATTAACACATGCTTATATAAAATAAATTCTTAAAGACAAAAAAAACCTACTTAGTAAATATATTTTCTATAAACAAGTGCAGATAAGGAATATGTAAATTTTTATTGTTTTTATTAATTTTAAATGTGTTGGCTATATATTTTTCACAATCATGTATAATATCTTTTAGATATATTTGAAAACTTCATTCCTGTTGACTTTATTCAGTGTAAATAATTTGTATATAAATTATTTTTTATAAAGATATCGAAATTACTTCAAATTATTCACTTCTGTGATTTACTTTATTTATTTACATAGATTAAAATTTAATTTAGTTTCATTAAAATTGCACCAGTGCAAAAACATTGCATAATAATTATTTAAATATAATTAAAAATTTGAAGTAACATAAATCCACTTACCTTTCTTTTAATGAGATAAGCGTTTTGTACGGTACGATAATTTCCGAGGAAACTATTTGATTTTTTATATTTAATATAGAATAGTTATATTAACGTACTTCCATACTAAAGAGAATAAATGATACATATTTTCAGAAACTTACTTCTCGCCATTTTTACTAAAATAAATATTTTTAAAACAAAAATGTATGATTCCAACTTCACATAATTTGTTTATACTGTATATGCTAAACTTTTTGTATCTTTGCAAAATATGCGAGCAATTTTTTTAAATATTTCGAAGAAACTCATTCTATTATTCTCATTCTATTCTGGTATCTATGTTAATTAAAATTTTTTTGAATTTCTTTAGTTTTTGATGTCAGAGAAATACGCTGTATCATTTTACATAAACTACCATATTTTTATATGCAAGAGCTTTTATAGGAAAGTGGAAACTCTTTTCCATTCAAAAGAATACTAAGGAATCAAGGTATATAAGATGTTGTATACAATATTGCTATATTCAAGATTAGGTTTATGATTTTAAACTATATCCTTGTGAGAGTTAATATCTTTAAGTATGTTTGTTATCTTATTTTCTTTGTTATGCATGCTGAAAAGTGATAACTTTATTTTTTATTGTATTTTCAAAGATTTCAAATAATCCACTGGAATATTGAAAAAGACATGTTTTTCAAAAGTATTTATTCATACATTCACAGCAGGTGGTAGAAAAAACAAAGATTGATATGAAAACATATGGGTTAGCAAACCAAATCAAAACATAAGTTTTCTGAGTATATGCAGAAAGAAGAAACCGAAAAATTTGATAAAAAGAGAATAAATAAAAATAAACTGTTGAAAATCTGTAAACAAAGCTTCGTAATAATGAATAAGTTAATTCAAAAGTCCTTGTCATAAAAGAATCTAAAAATCACTAATGAACTCAATGCATAGCATATATTAAGAAATATACATGACATATTTATGCAAAAAGTTATTTAAATATGATGAAAATATATATAAAATTTTAACTAATATTAGATTTTTTACTAAAAAAATCTAATATTAGTAAAAATTTAGAAAAAAGATAATCAGAAAACTGAAAAATAAAGATGAAAAAATGATTATCAAAAATTTGAAGAATAGCTCAATGAACTAATTAAAATTTTATTATTTTAGCAATTATTCATCATACATTTTCTAAAGGAATTATTATTTTCGACAAAAAGTGTCTTCAAAATCAAAATTTTGGGTTTTAATTGATCATAACTGTCAAAGATCTGCATAGTATGTTCCTTGACATTATCACAGCTTGTTCTACAATTTATCCGGTTACAATAATTGAATTACAATACAGAATTACAAAAACTGGATAGATAATAGACAGGCAGTATATCTCAAAATACGTCTAAAGTTATAACAATTTTATGCCATTCAGCTAAAAAAAGTCCTTTTCTTTAAAAAAGTGTTTTTGGAAATGATGAATGATACATAAAAGTTAAATTATCTGGTTTGCACATACTTTAAAATCAATAAAATGGCATATATATGAAGAATGTCGTGACTTTACTGGATCTGGACACAAAAATCTGTCGAAATAGCTAAAGAAGATTTTCTGCTTCATGCAATGAAGTTTAAACCAATTTATTGGATTTGAAGACTGATAGAAAGGGAGTCAAAATGGCCATAATTGAATATAAGATTTGTCAATCTGCATAAAGAATCGTTGGTAAATGAATTATTGATCAAGCCAATCGATTTATTGAAGGGTAGTGAAGGAAAAGAAATGCTATTCTCCTCAGCTGTATTATTGCACTTGAACTATCGGAGAAATTTAGGACTTTAGAAGTAAAATATCCTATTTGAAGATATCTATTCAGACACCAGCATTGGACGATAAAAGAAAAGGTTTCAGTATTGATTTATATTCATAAATTATAAAATTATGAAAGTATATCTTGCTACTACTATGTAAATTTATTAGGTGTAAGAAAAGTTACATATTTTAATTATTTCAATAAAATATTTACAGTTTATTTATATAAAGTAGATAAAAAAAATAGTTTAAATTATATACGAAATATATTTTAGATAAATTCAAATTTAATTTTTTCTCAATTCGAAATAGTAAGATAATTCATTTTCCCAAATCATAGATTAATAATAAGTTAAATAATTATTATTTACCTATTTTTTATACCCTTTTACTTCTGGAACTCAGAAAATAATTCAGAATTAAAGAAATTTGCCTAAAAATATTTCTCATGTATTTAATCAGAGTCAATCTAAAATTTTCCATATAAACACTATTACATATACATTAATTTATAAAGTCTAACTCGTCAAAATTTTTTCAAAATGTTATTTTTAAAAATGATCTCAAATTTTGTGAAAGCATATTGAATAAAATTCTATTACAACTGGATTAATATCTTCCAGAACATTGAAAAGTTAATAGCATTTATATGTTCCAAAGTTTCTTTATTTTAATTACTTTTAACTGTGAATACAGTTTTTTTTTTTCTTTCGTCGGAACTGGCAGATTATATGCGGAACGAAATGTTAAATGTCTAATTTTTGTTAAATCCATTAAAGTTTTCATTAATTAACGTTAGATTTAAACAGAACATATGCAATATTGAATTTCTTTTCAAATACTTTATGCAAGTAACTTATAAATATAGAAGAGAAATATAAAGCCATTTTTAAGTTTCTCGATTAAATTTAAAATACTTAAACATATTAATATTAATATACGTCACATTTTTAAAAATAAATTTCAATATTTTCAATACAAATAAAATTTATATTGATAACATTTCTTATTACTGTAGCGATTTAATAAAGCAAATATCGATATATATATATATATATTGTATATAACTGCTTTTTTATGTTAACTTGAAAAATTAATATAAGGCAAAGGTAATTACCAAAAATTGTCTAATGGATAATTAAAAAAATCTTTGTAGTGATTTAACAAACTGCAATATTTTCTGCTTATTAAAATTAATGGTGAGTTATCATGTAAATACTTAATCAAAATTCAACACTCTTTCCTTGAAGAAGGGAAAACATTTTAACGATAATCTACATTCATCAAGTACAATGTTTGTTATTGTAAGTTAGTTGCAGTCAAACACTTTCACTACAACTTATAACAAATTATAGACTACAAAATAAACAAATTTTTATTTCCAAGTACAATTTATTACTATTAATATTTTTTACTCGATTATTTTACTTATCACACTCGAAATTTTTTTAAACTAGTACGTGTCACCATACTTAATTTATCTTTTGATTAACAGAATCAATAAATCATTTTAATTTTTTTTTAATATTTATTCGGAAATCGAAAATACAGTTTAAAGTAAATTATTTTATTAAAATATTGAAGGAAAAAACACTTAGAAAAAACTAATAATAATGATAGAAAAAAAAACTTTTATTGATGGTGAACAGCTTCAGATTTGCAGTGCATTGAAAGTTTTTTTAATCACCAGGATTATTGTAATTAAATTAAATAACTATTCACATAAAATGTATCTACAGAATTGTCTCCATCTCTTAATGTTGTATAATTTTAATAATGTTGTTTTAACAATTTGAGCATATTCTCTCGCATTATTAACATATTATTGGCATTATAAAAGCCATTATTATAAAAAAATGAATTAAGGAAGATGTTAGAAGCATATATATCTTTCATAATTTAATTAAATGATACATTAGATATTTGAAAATGAAAAACTTATTTTGCAATCAATATTTAATATCCAGTTTGTAAGAAGATAATTATCTTATGATACAATTCATATACGTGCATTGTGTTGAAGTGTAGATAAATTATTATCGGTTTATATAACTTTATTTAAATATATTTTTAACATAAGATTACATATTTGTATGTACGTAAAAAAGAGGAATTTTGTTTACCAGTTAGGAGAATGCAACATGAACTCTATATATTATATACTAACAGTTTCGTTTAAAGTAAATTGTATGCAGTTATTCTTGAATATTGTATAGCTAGTCATTCGTGTTAAATCAGCATTGATTTTATATATTTTTTTTCATATAAAAATTTAAAAATATTTACTAAAATGTAATTGATTTAGTAAAGTAAAATTTAATAAACGCTTTATAAATGAAATATTATTTATTTACGGAAATAAATTCATGCAATATTTTAAAATAATGAAACAGGTTATACCTGTTGCTTTTGGAAAACATTAAGAAAATCAAATTAGAACTAATGTTAAAAGGTCAGCTACCTTAGCTATTCGCTGCTGAATGTCTTGATAGATTGTTCAATTATCAGAAGACATTTTGCCATCATATAAATTTCCTTAACTGGACATTATCTATGATTGTCCATTCTCTTGTTGATCTTACTTTTCCGTATATTGTAACTTGTTTATTGATTTCTTTCGCATTTCAACCATTTAAGTTTGATTGTTATTCTCTATTTAACATTTTATTTTATTTTATTTTTTTTTGTATTTCTCATTTAGATTGTTTTTCTCCTTTTTTATAAACAAAAATTTATCTTTCTCTCTCTCAAAAATAGTCAGATAACGAAATAATAAAAAATGCGCTTATCTTTGAACAACCATAATTCGATAATTGCTAGAAACCCACTAATCTAACAGATCTTTTTTCTTAGCTAATAATCTTATACTTATTAAATAATTAAATAAAAAGCTTGCAAAAATGATTGCAAGCCAGATAAAATTTATTGTTATCGGAAATTAAACACGGTTCTAAAAGATTAATATAAAAATAAATCTATAAGCAAAATTACTGTAATTAAAATTAATAACTGAGGAAAATATTTTATTATTTCTATGACTTGAAGCAAGAAGAAAAAATTTAAGTTTGAAATTAAAAATTCAATATTTTATTAATACAATATTATAATAACTTTAAAAAAAAAATGTTTTTTAACAGTTATTATTTGAATTTTAATATCTATAAAAATGCATTTACACTATATGGAACTAATATTCCTTAGTTTATTAGAAAATATTTTCGGTATTGTTCATACTGAAAAGAAAATTTGTATTAGTTGATGATGACTAGTTAAAGGTTTATTCAGTTTTCTTTTTTGTTATCAGCTCAGCCAGCGAACCGTAGCCAAGATGAATGAATTAGTTCATTCCATTTACATTTAACTCTTGTTTGCTAGCTCGTCTTTATATCTATTCGCAATGTGTAAATGCACCTTAATAGACATTAAATTCAAAAACATGAATATCGAATTTTCTGAAAAAACTGAAATTGTTTAGAATCATTTCATCAAGATGCTTTTAAATTAATATGTATTACTCCCGTCTATTCATTTGGGTTTGACTATACGATACGTAATTTGAAATTTATTTATTAGAACTTTTAAAAATTCATATTTGTCGATATTCTCAAAGCACAGACTTTTCGAAATTAAAAATAAAATGAACACAATTTGAAGCATATTTGGTTTATAAAATTTTCTAATAAAACAATTCATTTTGGATACTCTTTCGAATATGTCTTTTATTTAAATTCAGAGATCTTTTAAATCCGTTTAATAAACCATTTATGGATTTAGTAAGTTAAAAAATAATATTTTACAAGATTAAAACACTAGTTTCTAGGAACAAAAATTTAATTCAAACCACAGTTAAAGTTGTATAAATGTGCATTCAATTTCAATATTATTTTTGAATAACAAAATTTTATTTAAATATTATAATTTAAACTATAATCAGAAATTTTATTTTATGATAATTATATAAAAAATGAAATTACTTATAATTTTTATATCCGTGAACATTTACATATTGTAAAAAGATCTCAAAACTAAGATCTAGAAAATTTTAAGTATTAAATTTTTTTCTAAAATTAGATATTTAAAAAAAAATTTTAATTGTACATTGTAATTATTCTAAACTAATTACTTTAATTTTTTCATTAGCTAAGCCAACAAGTTTTATACACAAATGCAATTATGTGAATGTTTCAACTGTTTATTTTTTTAGGATGTATAAAATGTCATTTTTAGATTTTTATCTTTTAGAATATTTTCTAATTTGGAGAATTATACTAATTATATAATCTTCATCATTCTTTAACTAGTTCTGTAAATCGTTTAAGAGCCTCTTGAGTAGTTCTTTTGTTGAATAAAATTTTGCAAATTCTAAAAAAATTGAATTGAATAATCTTCTTGTGAAATAATATTTATCTCGTTATATTTATCACTTTTTAATTTATTTAATTTACATTTTGATGTAAAGAAATTAGTTTTATTTTAAAAATATTTAAACTTATATTCAAATAACTTTTAACAGAAATTTTTTTTAATGTTAAAATTAAAATTTATAAAATTTCTGTAGAATAAAAATTTTATTATTTAATTTTCATAAATTTAAATTTTTTATAATCTTTCTTCACATAATTTTCTAATTTAAAGAAGTTTTCTAAATAAAATAAACTAACTAGTTTACATCATGTAAATTCGTTTTATCTTTCTCATCTCCAATTAGAAAGATTCCTTGAAGATTAAAAATTTAAATCTAATTTTCTATTTCCCGTTAATTAAAATCGATATACTGTATACTAATTACATTAAAAGAATATACAGTAGAATCGTCCTTGAGTAGAATATATACAATTTTAATTTATTCTTATTTTAATCCTGGTAATAATAAATAATAATAATGAAAAAATACGATCAGCTTGTTTAATATGAAATATTTCAATAAAAATAATTGTTAAAATACGATATTGTTCTAGATGCTAATATGATATACTTGAAGCTTTCCAATCCTCCTTAATAACAATCATAGAAAATATATAAAAACAATTGTAAATATCAAAATTTATCTGTAAAAATGATATAGAATAAAATTTTTATTTTTCTTTGCTTATTGGATGTGTAATATGCATAATAAATGATTCAAAAACCTGATAAATTTGGAAAAAGATTCTTTCATTCTCCAAATTCGCATATTTCTGAATCGAATCTTCCTTCAGATCAGCAAATAAAAATTTTTTTCCAGAAAATTCTTATGTATAAGCATAATAAATGATTCAAAAACCTGATAAATTTGGAAAAAGATTCTTTCATTCTCCAAATTTGCATATTTCTGAATCGAATCTTCCTTCAGATCAGCAAATAAAATTTTTTTTCCAAAAAATTCTTATGTATAACTGATATCGGAAATTCTCAAATAATTAAATCGTTCATTTTCTTATTAATTTATCTTTAATATTATCTTATTAAAGGAAATTTTCTGCAAGTATTTAATTATTTGTGTTTGATAATCTCATTTTGACGATTATTTCTCAGAATAATTCTATTTTATATATATCTAAAAAGTATCGTTATCTTAAAATTATACATTTTATACATTTCATTTATCTCAAATTATAATAAATTATTTTGAATAATTTGAAATGACAATATTCTTTAAAATTATTGCTTTAGACTTGTATCAAAATAAATATATACAATTTTAATTTATTCTTATTTTAATCCTGGTAATAATAAATAATAATAATGGAAAAAAAACGTCAGCTTGTTTAATATGAAATATTTCAATAAAAATAATTGTTAAAAAACGATATTGTTCTAGATGCTAATATGATATACTTGAAGCTTTCCAATCTTCCTTAATAACAATCATAGAAAATATATAAAAACAATTGTAAATATCAAAATTTATCTGTAAAAATGATATAGAATAAAATTTTTATTTTTCTTTGCTTATTGGATGTGTAATATGCATAATAAATGATTCAAAAACCTGATAAATTTGGAAAAAGATTCTTTCATTCTCCAAATTCGCATATTTCTGAATCGAATCTTCCTTCAGATCAGCAAATAAAAATTTTTTTCCAGAAAATTCTTATGTATAACTGATATCGGAAATTCTCAAATAATTAAATCGTTCATTTTCTTATTAATTTATCTTTAATATTATCTTATTAAAGGAAATTTTCTGCAAGTATTTAATTATTTGTGTTTGATAATCTCATTTTGATTCTCATTTTGACGATTATTTCTCAGAATAATTCTATTTTATATATATCTAAAAAGTATCGTTATCTTAAAATTATACATTTTAT
>AYEL01066587.1:0-70565 GCA_000484575.1 Olivierus martensii | reverse complement strand
AAGTTATATATCAAAAATATATTAATGATATTAAATAATAATAATGAAAACATTTCAAAATAACTAATATACAATACATTTAATAAGCCTAAGCGGATGAGTTCTCTCACTTAATAGAAAATACGATGTATAATAATATAAATTCCAATCTTCTTCTTCTTCTTCTTCCTGTTAATATGGAGGATATGACTCATAAATGCCAATCTTCCAAGGTATACTAAATACCTTTTATAAATAACTAACGTTAACTTCGATCCACGAGCTACGATCAAACGTCTTAAGAAAACAAGATGGCTACTAGAAACGAAAGCTGCTTATGGGAAACAGATTACTACGTAATATTATTATTCAATATAGTTCTATATTTTAAAATAATAAAATATCCTTTATTATTTAAATGACTTTGGAAATATTAATACTGGTCAATGTCTTGAAAAATTATAAAATTTTTGCATTCAAGAAAAAATACACAATCAACTAACTGAGAGGCGCTGTGGTACTGAAATTTCCTTGTTTTTAGCTAAGTGTCCCATCTGTATTAGTAATCTGTGATATGGCGGCTTAACGTACCTAACCTAATCTTCCTTCAGTGGGTAACTTTTATTCACCTGGCTTTAAAGTCATTCCATCATAATTACTTCCTCACTTTTTCCTTACTTCACTAAACTCTGAATTTAATTTCAACACTAATATATAAGTCTGTCTACGACAGGATAGATGAGTCATATTTTTTCACAGAAAATGCAGAAATTTGTTGAGAAAAAGAATACAGCAACCAAGCTACCATAAATAATGTGGCAACTTGATTGCTGTATCTTTTTCTCAAAAACTGAGTTTTTCAATCTGTTGATTACTAAGCGGCCGAATTAGAGACCAGATGGGCGGCGTGGAAACGCTTCGGCTACTGGAGGACCCGGTTTGAGTCTCAGGTTCTATCCCTTGAAGATGTTTATCATGGGTCCGGGTACGGCCCGCCCATCTGGCTGACTCCTACCCCGGGTTGCAGCTGTGGAAGGGCTAGTTTCGCTCTGTCAGTTAGTTTTCTTATAGAATGGAAACTGGCGTCATCTCTCTAAAAGAAAGGATCCGTAAGCATTTTGTATTGTTTTATATTATACTATATAGACAATTCCCATTGTTTTGATCAATAAGCCTACTGTTCGTCTATGCTTCTTAACCTCACTCCATATCGTTTATGTTTCTCGGAGACTTCTATTCCGCCAGAGTCCGTGCATAACAGAAAGTGGTAAGCAGTTAGTTAAGGCCACCGATCGCTACAATATATTGGCGCTACAATTCGGCGCCAAAATTTACCAGGTCATTTTAAATGAGTTTTATCTGCATTTTTAATATTTACTATGATTCCAGTTCCACATCTCCAGTATTTCAGGAGGGGTCTGGGCCCGGCCTATTTTTTTTTGTTATCAGATGACGCCACTTTTCTCAGGGAGAATACTAAGTGACGGGGCGAAACAAGCCCTTCCACAGGCTATTTGAGAATACTAAGTGACGGGGCGAAACAAGCCCTTCCACAGGCTGTCCACCCCTGCTAGCGGTAAATAGCTATTTTTATTTTTGGCCAACAGATGACGCCACTCCATTCTAGTAGAATACTATTTTTGTTAACAGATGACGCCACTTTCCATTCAGGGAGAATACTAACTTTGTCAACAGATGACGCCACACTCCATTCAGGTAGAATACTATGTACGGGGCGAAACAAGCCCTTCCACAGGCTGCCCACCCCTGCGGAGGGGTACAAACAAGCCCTTCTACAGGCTGCCCACCCCTGCGGAGGGGTCAACCGGAATTTGGGGATCCGAGATTCGAACCCGGGCCCTCCAGAGTGGAAAGCCGAAGCGTTTCCACGCGGCCTCGTTCGACTTTTCGGGCCGGTCCCCGAAAAGTTTCAAAATCGGGGATATGGTGGGACCCGAGACTCGAACCCGGGTCCTCCAGAGTGGAAAGCCGAACCGTTTCCACGCGGCCAATCCGGCCGACTTAATAAGCCTATTAGAAGCTGCGGTATATCTGTAAATAACACTAAATCATATTATAATCCGGGTCCTCCAGAGTGGAAAGCCGAAGCGTTTCCACGCGGCCAATCCGGCCGACTCAATAAGCCTCTTAAAAGCTGCGGTATATCTGTAAATAACACTAAATCATATTATAAACTTTTCTCGTTTCTTTAAAATTCCTCTTTGTCTTACATAAAACTTTCTTGATAGTTCCTATTATCCTTTAGAAAGAAATCAATTTCTCAAGGAGCAGTCCGAGAGTGATCGATTTTTCTATGATGATCAAAAACTATTATACTGTATATCTATGGGTGAAAGTAGACCGATTAGATATACCCAAAAACTAGACCTCAGAGTAATGTGAGAAAACCAATACAGTGGTCCCTCACAATTCGACATTTGAGTTTCGCGGTTGGCGCATATATATACAGTGATGCGTCGCAATTCGACATTTGAGTTTCGCAGGTTGGCACATGCGCGTGCATGGAATTGTGGTGATGTCATTCGCTATTTGTCAGTTCTTTTTGGGCTACTTTAGTGTTTGCTGATGTCATTCGCTATTTGTCAGTTCTTTTTGGGCTATTTGGTGTTTGCCAGTGTTGTTTGTGTTAATTTTCAATTCTACATTTTGTTGAAAATAAAAAATTTGTAATTATTATTTTTTTGAGTGAAATGTAAGGATGGTTCAAACAGAACTGACCAGAGGAATAATTCCGAAAAGAAGAACACTTGATTGAGCAAAGAGACGAAAAGAAGAAAAAAATAGTAGATAAAGTGCAGAAAGGTAGAACAATTAAAATGTAACTCGAGTATGCGTTCCTAGGACAACTGTGGCAACGTTTTGCAACAGAGAGAGAAGATTATGGGTACTAGCGTGTTTGCGGAAAGACTTCATTCCAACATCCAAGTGCTAATAAATTGTGTGTTATGTATAAAATAGTGTATTTTGTAATTTAATGTGTTATGCAATAATAAAACACATACAATAAAATAAATAACATATTGTATCTCTCTCACTCACTAGTTAGGGTGAGTGGGAGTAAATAATATAGTGTATCTCTTTCATCTCACTCATTAGGGGAGTGGGATATAATATAGTGTATCCCTCTCCCCTCATCCGTTAGGAGAGTGAGATGAGGACCGATAACGAATTAATCTATTTTACATAGTCTTCTTATATGGGAAATGCCTGCAATTCGACAGTTAAATAATATATTGTATCTCTCTCACTCACTAGTTAGGGGAGTGAGATGGGGGTCCAACAACGAATTAATCTATTTTACATAATCTTATATGGGAAATATTGTCCCGCAAGTCGACAAATTAATCTGTTTTCTCTTATATGGGAAATATTGTCCCGCAATTCGACAGTTTCTCAATTCGAGATTACTTCGGCGAAGGATTAGTGTCGAATTGCGAGGCACCACTTATTTTTTAAGATATTGGAAATACAGTATAAACAAGGAATATAACATAATGCATAATTCCCTAACGATTTTTCTACTAACCTCATTTGAAGGGTAAAACTGCTCTATAGTTTAATAAGAGCGCTAAAGTATTTCCACATTTAAATTTGTTTTCTTTGTGAACTTTTTGAAATATTATGGCTGAAAATATAAAATCTTAATTTTTCTTTTTTTTTTTAATTCTCCACGTTTTGGAATCTAGAATTTTTTCGCCCTCCTCAGTCGCCCTCTACAGTTGAAGATCGGAACTGTTGTGAAAGGGAAACTGTGTATGAAAATAAGGATATCGAGAAATGGATGGAGCGGTTAAGCAAGACCTACCTCCACCTGGGGGATATAAGCGCATTATTTTTCACAGAATTCCAACTAAAAAATATTTTAACGGTAAGCCCTTTTGGTTTGAGTTCATTTTGGCTACCATGCCTCTAAATCGTCGAACAATGGGGATTACACTTTGAAAAATAGGTTTGTAATAAAATTATTCCGGTCAATTGGAAAAAATATAATCGTACACCACTAGTTGGATATGTTCGAAACTACCTTGCAAGACTATGCTCAAGGCTGGATTCTGCTTTTCACGGAATTGCCAAATGTGATATCGTTCGATATTTCAACAAACTGGTCAAAAATTATAATAGAACTGTGGGCGAAAGCGGCACCGATTAGAAGATATTCCGAAAAATGTACATCAGAATGGGGTAAACGAACCAAGTATGGTCAATCCGGTGAACTTTGGACCACCATGTAAATATGCATTATTTCTTTGTTGTATTTTTTACAGATTAGATATAGCCTCACTGATTTTTTTATAACATACTATAGTTATATTACTACCGTTTGTTGATTAGCTTAAGTTCCAAAATACTTTACAAAACTTTCACCAGGCTTCCCAAGAACACTTATTGAGAACCATGTGTCTCAACTAGTATATTTAATTTAAAATTACAGATATTTACGGCTTAAAATTGTAAAAACTGTATAGAGTTGATTCTTACTGTTTAAATATTAGTAATCTTATGAAACTAGTGTGCATGGAATTATAAATATATTGATATAAAGAGAAATTGGTCCGAGAAATTTACGCACACGTTGATTTATTCTTTAAATAATAATTTTAAATATTTTATTACATTATAATAAAAATTAATTATACATATTTAAAGAAACTAATGAAGAATCTATTACATCTAAGCCGAAAGTTCCCCTTTTTGATGGAGCAGAATCAGGAAGTACTACATCAGAAGAAAGTGAATTAGAAGGTATTGATTTATATATTATACAGCATTTTATTGAAATTTAAGAATATTTGCTATCTTAAAACTTATTTTAGTTGATAATGAATTTGATCATAAGTGGGGAGAACTACACACTGATGCACCTGAAATTGAGAAACCAACAAGTAGGATTGCAGTTTGCAATATGGATTGGGATCGAATTAAAGCAGATGATCTCTTAGTACTTTTGAATTCTTTCAAACCACCTGATGGAATCATACAGTCTGTAAAAGTGAATAGCTTTAAAAATTATTACAATATTTTTTATTAAACAAATTAATAAATCTTTGTGCTTTAGATTTATCCTTCTGAATTTGGAATACAAAGAATGAAAGAAGAAGAAATAAATGGTCCAAAAGAATTAACGGAGAAAATTTTGCAAAGCGATGAAGATGATGATACAAATACAGAAGATGGTGCTGCATATCACAGAGAAAAGCTCCGAAAGTATCAGCTAAGTCGGCTGAAGTATTATTTTGCCATTGTTGAATGCGATTCATCTGAAACTGCTGCTGTGATTTATAAGGAATTAGATGGGATGGAATATGAGAGTAGTGCTGTTACTATAGATCTCAGATTTGTACCTGATGATATGACTTTTGAACAAGTAATTATCATTACTTCAGATTTTGTTAACTTTATTAGTGAAAATTGACTAAATTTTTGCAGTTTTGATAGGAACCATCAAGTGTAGCAACATCACTACCAAGCACTTACAAGCCATCTTTGTTTACAACAACTGCATTGCAACAAATAAAAGTACACTTAACTTGGGACGAAACAGATCCAAGACGTCTTGAGGCAATGCAAAATGCATTTGCAAAAGGAAAAGAAGCAAATCCTCAAGATGTAGATTTGTCTGCATTTTTGGCTTCTTCTTCTGATGATGAAAGTGAAGGTATAAATATTAAAATGTATATATTTTCACGCATTAAATTATTATATATCAATATATGCTTAAATTATTTATTATTTAAAGCTTTCAATTTTTTTGTATTTTTTAATTTTATAAATAAGATATTCAAGAAAATACTGCAAAAATTGAAGAAATGGAAGATAATATTTCAAAGAAGAAAAAAGTTGAGAAGTATAAAGAACTTCTACAAGATTTAGGAAATAATAATGATAAAGAAACTAATCCTGTTGAATTAGAAATTACATGGGAACCTGGTAGGAAAAATTGATTTAAGTTTTAATTTTTCCAATTTAAAATATTAATATAAATCAACTAATTCAATTTATGATTTAGGTTTACAAAAAGCTGCCAAAGATTTAGTAAAAACGAAACAAAAAGCAGAACAATTGACTCCATGGGAACAATATTTGAATAAACGAAAAGACAAGAAAAAAAAGAAACAAAAAGAGAAATCATCTCAGTTAAAACAGGTAAAATTATTATTATGTCTTTATTACAGACTTTTTGTATTTTAGTAAAATATATTATAGTTTTTCATTTGACAAATATCCTAAAATAAGAATGTTATTTTTTAATTTATTAATTACCAGATAATATTTTACTAAATAATTAACTGCTTACACTCTTAAACAAATTTAATAATACATTAATGCACTATCAGCAGTAGAGACACCATAACTTAAAAATTTTTTAATTATAATAAACGTTTTCGACTAATTAAAGCCATCTTCAGGTTATCACATACAATAAACATTACCAATAACATAAACATTCTATAACAGTCTTTCATTCTAAGAACGTTCCATGTTCTGAACTACTTTAAATTCGAAAAATTCAGAACTTATTATATTCTACATTAAATTGTGATAAAAAATCATAACATTGTTAAGCTTTTACACAAAATTAACAGACATGGATAAAATATATGAATACAACGTAGACTTGTATATTAATACTTATACAAATATAATACAACAATAATTATTATGATGTTACAATGCGTATGCATCTGCTACATAATATTAACTTTCCGTTATCATAATAAACTCCCAAGCTTTTGGTATATCTCCTACTTTATCATTCAAAAGATTTTCATTGTTTTGCCTACATATTACCTCCAATGCTTCCATTAGGTATTTATGCTCCTCCTTCTCAACATGTCTTACGATTTTAGCATTATCCCAGTATACGTCTAAATCCTTAAACACGGCGCTTGCGTTAGAATCCTATAGTAAGGATTTAGATGTACACTGGGATGATGCTAAATTTGTAAGACATGTTGAGAAGAAGGAGCATAAATACCTAATGGAAGCATTGGAGGTAATATGTAGGCAAAACAATGAAAATCTTTTGAATGAAAAAGTAGGAGATATACCAAAAAGCTTGGGAGTTTATTATGATGACGGAAAGTTAATATTATGTAGCAGGTGCATACGCATTGTAACGTCATAATAATTATTGTTGTATATTAATACTTGTATTATATTTATATAAGTCTACGTTGTATTCATATATTTTATCCATGTCTGTTAATTTTGTGTAAAAACTTAACAACATTATGATTGTTTATCGCAATTTAATATAGAATATAATAAGTTCTGAATTTTTCGAATTTAAAGTAGTTCAGAACATATAATGTTCTTAGAATGAAAGACTGTTATAGAATGTTTATGTTATTGGTAATAGTATGTGATAACCTGAAGATGGCTTTAATTAGTCGAAAACGTTTATTATAATTAAAAAATTTTTAAGTTATGGTGTCTCTACTGCTGATAGTGCATTAATGTATTATTAAATTTATTTACCAGATAATAATCAGTTATTTATAATAAATGTTTTAATCTTGGTTTATGAGAATGAAGCATTCCTGAAAAATGCTCATAAATTGAATTCTTATAAATTGGGAACTGAGAGTTGTCATTAATTAAAATGGCAAAATTTGTAATATGTTTCTGAGCCTAAAAACGTTTTATTTTTTACTGAAATATCCTAAAATACAATCTAGATATATAGAAGACAGCAAATTTACTTCATTAATTAGCACTAATTATCATAACACAGCCAAAACAAAAAGTTTTCTTAAAAAACATCTATAATAAATAAGTCAGTGGATAGCTTGCAATAATTATAATCTGCCCAGATTGAAGTCTACGTAAAGCTGTTGCTTACTATCTGAAAAATCTAGGTTCAATTCCAAAGTTTCCATGTTTTTATAAGATCTGGACACAGCATTTGACTTAATGGGTAGCCACAATAAACTTTTGAATGACCCCATGTTTAATATCCTCTCCATTGGAATGATGTGTAAATATTAAAAAAAGAAGAAAGAAAATTGTCCCAATAAAAGTCAATACGTACTGTTGTTTAGCAATTTCAATAAAATATTCTATGCATGTAAACAATACTCATATAATATACTACAAATATCATCAAAAACCAGTGATATAATATGCTCTCGTCTCTTGGTTTAATGTCACGTATAGTATTTTATTGGATACTAAGCAATGGGGCAAACTAATATCATCTTGGACTTTTCACACTAATGGTAAGGTAAGCGTTTTTATTAAAAAATATGGTTCAACGAATGGGACATCTTCCAAATAAATCAGATGTGTAGATCTAGAATAAACCTGGTTATAAGCCAACCACTATATAATACAGTCATCTGGCTAAAATCAGATCTGAAGAACTGAGAAAAATAAAATTAACTGAGAAAAATCCACAGCCAAACCAGAGTAAAGTGTGTCCTCATTTAATTGGATTAAGTTCCTGAAAATTGCAATGTTAACCGAAACCAGAAACCTATAGGCCTAATATTAAGTCAGGATTACAAGCTACATTATAATTATATTCCAAATTTGATCGATAGCAGTTAAACAATGTGATATATAGAGATGTTTATGGAAAAAGATTTCATTTTCCCTCTTTATTTTGATTTAATTGTGCTGAAATTTTTAGAGGATTCAAGTAATATCTATATTCAAATTTCATCAATATCAGTTGAATGATGTGACCTGTAACATGTCTGTGGAGGAGAGGATAAGAAAACAATGTTTTTTAGCTGATTTTTAATATATTCTAGTTCTATTATCGATAATTGGATCTAAAGCTTCGAATTGGGCTGTTGGTGCCTTATTAAATACTTTTTGAATATAATTGTCACGATTAAAGTTTATTATTAATCTAAGTTACTGCAATGATTCCTGTAATAAGAGTTATCCAATGATTTTCCTTAGAATCACTGCTGTGCTTTACCTGTGTGACTCCTAAATTTTTATTGTAATTTGATTCAGAACAGTGTTTGATTAGCTAGTTCAACTCAGAGTTTGGACTACTTTAATAAAAAAAAAAAAAAAAATGCACTTAATCTTCATTTTACTAAAATCAAATTATTTAAATTTCAAAATATTCTTCAACATCTCAATATATGAAGTTAAAACTTACTAAATATATTAATAAGTATAAAAATGTCTCCCCGAAAATCTTTAATTAATATAGGCTACCCTTAGTTTATAAATTTTTGCACAGATGGATTTTATTAA
The DNA here is from genome assembly GCA_000484575.1 of Olivierus martensii. Taxonomy (NCBI): domain Eukaryota; kingdom Metazoa; phylum Arthropoda; class Arachnida; order Scorpiones; family Buthidae; genus Olivierus; species Olivierus martensii. Next base: position 61,349 of record AYEL01066587.1, on the reverse strand, counting down.
TTTGCATTGTTTTTCAATTTATGAAGATAATTTCTGTTTTTATGAAGAAACTAATTTATCATTTATCAATTAGAATTAATAATTCAAGTAAAGTATATAATGCTATCTGGTTTTTTATATAATGATGTAAGCATATAATTCGCAGCTTAACAAAATTTTCCTGCATAAGATCCTCAAATTTTTCAAAAAAATGTTCATTATTTAGAGTTATCTAATATGAATGATATGAAAATAATATTACCACTAATTTTGATTTTTCTTGTTTTATCACTTCTATCAGTGATTAAACAAAAAAAATCAAAATTATTGCAATATACTACTGATTATGTAAAGTCAAAATTATATTAACTGCCATACAACCAGAGCCAAATTTGCATATTTGGGGGCCCTAGGACAAGCAAGGCTTTGGGGCTCCTAAAAATTCAAATCAGCTACATCTAATTTTAAAGATTCCTTATAAGGAACCTTTAAAATTAGATTTTCTATCTAGCACTTTAATAAAAACCCATTTTTTCTTATTAAAAGTTGAAAACTGATTGTTAGTTTTGGAGCCCCTAGAATTGCAAGGCCATAGGACACAGCCTAGTCAGCCTATAGGTAAATCTGGCCCTGCATACAACTTTGATAGACATCCCTCATCTTTATTATATTTGGAAACTATGTAAATAATATAAAACATGCAATTATTATTCTAGATGAGAACAAACTTTACTACAATTACCAATATATATTTATGACATTTTTCCATTACGATAAAAAATGCTAAGCTTAATTAATATAATGTTTTTTTATGTATTAATTTTCAAATAATTATAAAGTATTTGTTTAAAACACTAATATTAGAATTTAAAAATTTAAGTTTGACACTGAAAATAGTTAGTCAATATTTGACAAAAGTTTTATAATTTTTAAATAAGTAGAGTCATAATGATATTTAAGCTTAATGCGGTAATAAACATACATTCGAAAATCACTTGATGTTTAGCAGATTTGGAATTCATTATAAATTTAATTATCTTTAAATAATTTATTGCATACTATATTATTATTTTAACATTAACAGATAAAATGGTGATAAAAATTTCAGATCTGTTCTTGGCTTCAACATGTTATGTTAAATTAATAAGCATTGAGTTTTATGAATTATCAAGAACACATTATTGTCTGTCCATGAAAGCCGTGCCTAGCTAAGGTGGATGAGTCCAAATGCGAAAGGGAGAGTCGCAGTTGGTATAATGACGGGTGGGAATGGTTTCGGTTTACTTTTCTTTGCATATTTCTGCTATATGTCATCTTAGTGTTTTCACTTACCTTTCTGCATTCAACTTTAGTTAACTTGCATTTGAAAACATCCACGTACAAAGCTGTCATCCCTATTTTGTCACTAGACTCGTTCAGTTAGCGCACGCTTACTTGCATCTATGGTCATGGCTAAGCTGGATGGACAATACTGTCGTAATACAAGGGATTACCAGATTTTAATTTTTATATTTGCAAATCTAATTGAAAAGTATTTGTATTTGGTAATTTTCTCTCTTCATAGTATTTAATGCATCCAAAAATGAATATAATGAAATAATTATTTTTATATTTAGGATTCTGAAAACAGCGAATTTTGTGAAGATGAAATCAATTCTACTAGAAAAGGTTATTTCAGTATTTATTATAATTCTTTTTCAAAAAGATTTTTAAATCGAATAATTTTTATTTGAAATAATTTTAGATTCATCAGCAGATGAAGAAAAGGATAATAAAGATGCTGAAATGGTATTTATATATAAAATAATTCTTTACTGCAAAGAATTTTTTAAACATTTTTATTTTTATACAGTTGGGATTACTACTTGACAAAGACGTAACAATCGAGGATAAAAACAATAATAAATTGAAGAAAAGAAGAAAAGAAAAATTAAGAAAAACCAAAGAACTAAAAAATTTTCATGTAAATATAATGCTTACTTTTTATATATGTATATAGGAAATTAAAAAAAATTTTTTTAATTGAAAAACTTAGGTCGATGTAGCCGATCCCAGGTTTTCAGCCCTCTATACCTCTCATTTGTTTAACATTGAGCCTGCTGATCCTCATTTTAGAGAGACTGAAGGAATGAAGGCATTTATGAAAGAAAAACAAAGACAGCGAAAGAAAAACAAAAATACAGGCGAAGAGTTTACCAAGATCTCCAAAGATACCGCAAATCTGGTTACATCAATTAAACAGAAAACCTCGTTAAATAAAAAACGAAAATTATGATTATATATAATGTAAATACAAAGATAAGAAAAATTAACTCTAATAAATTTTATTTTAAACAAAACACTAATTTTCTTGTCTAAACGGAATACACAAGCAAATGATATCAGATTGCACATTTCGTAAAATTCTAAAGGCAACATTTGGATTGAAAAATACATCTTGCAAACCCTAAAATAGTGATTTTAACACAACCAATTGCCAGACTGTAACAACACAAAATATTTTTAAAAAGCTAGTATTTATCAATATATACAATTTACAGTGTGCAGATTTATAACTATCATTTGAGAACAATAATAATAATTTTTCTGTATAATATATATACACACACAAAAAAATTCCATTGTTGAAATATCTATCGTTTCTTTTTACTTCGATGACGAGGTGTAATCGGTCCTGCTGCTGCTCCTACTACGATCTGACCATCTTGTATTTCTTGTCTTGTTGATTCAGGCATGTTCTGTAATGTGTCACGGGCTTCTAGAAAAAACATCAAATCTCGCACCTGATGCTGTAATTCTTGGATTTCCTAATAAAAAGCATTTTTAAATTAATTTGTGAACATAACATGAAATATATATTTTGAAAATTTTCTAGATTTGCATCAAATATGATATTTATTACTTGCAACAGAGAGAAATTGCAAAACCACTGCTCTTAATCATAGGGTCATGATCCCATGAGGGATCTGCAATTAAGAATCACTGATACAGATATTAGTTAAAAAAATTTTTTTGCATTAAAGACCTTTCAAATGATGTAAATAGTCAAAAATTGGAGGAGTTCCAATCATCAAAATAAATTTAATACTTTAAAAAAAAAAACTATTGTCATGATACAGATATTAGTTAAAAAAATTTTTTTGCATTAAAGACCTTTCAAATGATGTAAATTGGAACTCCTCCAATTTTTGACTATCATCAAAATAAATTTAATACTTTAAAAATAAAACTATTGTCACAATAAAAATACTTAAATAGCAATAGTAATCCTATATGTATTTATTTTATGTAATTTAAATTACGCAAAAAATACTATTTTACAGAATTTGCAAAAGGATAGGGACTATACACAATAAATGAATTTTTATAATAAATTAATAGAAAGTAGCTTTTCCTTTCTTTTTAATCACATCAATACAATGGGCCAATTATTTAATTTAAACGTGTTCTAGACCTCGACCACAGTCTGAACCACGGTTTTATAAAATTTGCATTGCATAAACGAAGCGTTTTAGCAGAAGAAGACTAGAAAACCGGTTTCTAAAGTATATTTCTAGACTAGCCACTAGCCAGGTTTAGAATCTAGACCCCGTCTTTTTATGCATACGTTAAATTTTCATAGTTTGTAGAATCTCCCCTATTTAATTTGTGTTATTATTCAGTGAAATATAATTTAAAGAATATATTAAATGTTTTAAGTGTAATTTAAAACATTCTTCACTTCGAACTTCCGCCATATTACTGACATCGTCGATAGAGCTCAAGATACTGATTGACTGAAAATTTTTGAATGGCAGGAGCGCATAGGAACTGCAGTAACAACCGAGGATTAGCTGCTGACTGGTATAATAAATGTCTTTGCAATGCTTCTAAAACCGTGATTTATCTGAACGCCATCTAAAATCGGTTTTTGTTGTAAACCGTGGACGACAAACTCCCCTTTAAACAATCGGCCCAATGTGTTTCAGAGACATCACGATTTCAAGATTTGTCAAGTATTGCAATTCAAGCTTGCCATTCTCTCTCTAGATAGAATCTTTGAGATCATCTTTTGTGTTATATTAGATAGAGCTCAAGATACTGATTGACTGAAAATTTTTGAATGGCAGGAGCGCATAGGAACTGTAGTAACAACCGAGGATTAGCCGCTGACCGGTATAATAAATGTCTTTGCAATGCTTCTAAAACCGTGATTTATCTGAACGCCATCTAAAATCGGTTTTTGTTGTAAACCGTGGACGACAGAAACTCCCCTTTAAACAATCGGCCCAATGTGTTTCAGAGACATCACGATTTCAAGATTTGTCAAGTATTGCAATTCTCTCTCTAGAATCTTTGAGATCATCTTTTGTATTATATTGCTTATCATCGATATAAACATTTCTTGATAATTGTCCCCAGATATTTTTAATGTGATTTAAATTTGAAGGATAACTAGGCCAATCTAAAATCTTAATTCCTTTGAACAAAGAATTGTTTTGTTGCACGAGATGTGTGAATAGGGGCATAATCTTGCTGAAAAATGAAATCCTTTTGAATTGCAGGCAAAAGGTTTTTAGAAAGCATTTCAATATACTTCATTAAATTTTGTTTTCCATCTAAAAATGCAATATCATTTGTTCCATTAACCCAGAAAACATCCAAACCATCATAAATCCTCTACTACTTTGCCTACTGAAATAAATTTCTGGTTCTTTATGAATATCATGTCAATAATGGTATTTACACACATCTGGGCCATTCAAATTCCATTTCTTTTCATTGGAAAATACAACTTAGTTGATTATGGTAGAGAATTTTTTCTGCCAATTTTAATGTTCCTCTCTCTATGCTTCTTAGAAATTTTGAATATAATATGAAATATTTGAGAACAAAAAATTGGTAAATAAATAAACACTTTTAGCAATAAGAAACTTTTAATAAAATTGAACAAACGTTTTTGGCTTTTAGCCCTCTTCAGGTTATACAAAGAATAGGGGGAAGAGGGCTACAAGCCGAAAACATTTATTCAATTTTATTAAAAGTTTCTTACTGCTAAAAGTGCTTATTTATTTTATTGTGTTTATGTACTAGAAGCAGTTTATAGTCAATTATCGTCTATTACCTTCTCTTATTGTAAATTGCCGATTCTTCATTTTTATGAATGTCATTGAATGCAAATGATGAGATATCCCTAATCTTTTGCATATCCTTTAAACAGATACTTGTGCAAAAAAATGCATACTTTTTGAAATGGTTAAAATAATTAAATATTCAAATAAACTTTCGACTTTTCCACTTGGTGTGATATGATTTGGAAGAAAATATGAAATAAGTTTTTGAAAATACCAAAAATTGGGATGTCCCTAACCTTTTGCAAAGCACTGTATAAAAGATATCAATAAGGAGCTACAACTCCAAAACGGTTGGGGATTCCTGCTCTAAACAGAAATTAGGTTCCTCAATGATCAAAACTCAGAATATTTAATAGATTTATAAAAACTCATGATGTATTTCCTTTTGTTGTCTATATATAATTTTTAAAAAGTAACACAATACATAATGTTGAATAAATGTTCTTTATTCTTTACAATGAGGAAAATCTACCACTCCCGAGCAATATTTATATAGCAAACTTTTTTTAACACTAGTTCCACATTATGTTTGATTACTAAGTAATGAAATCCATTCTAGGACTTTACAACAGCGGATTGACAAATTGATTGAATCTCTCAAAAAAATTTTTTGAGCCATATGATCCATACTTGATCATTTACATAGGAAGACATAATAGTTATAGGCAGTTAATCTGACCAATAATGGTAAGGTTATTAATATTTGATGCAGATATAACAAAAAATAAAATTTTAGTTGATTTTATTTAAACTGAATATTAAAATTTTGGTTTGCTTAAATTATAAAATTTTTAGATTGACATTTTTATTTCACGAGCTATAAATATTGACATCTGTAGGTCATTTTTATTTTTTCTGAAATATATTCAAGTTAAAAATTAAAATTTTTAGATTGACATTTTTATTTCACGAGCTATAAATATTGACATCTGTAGGTCACTTTTATTTTTTCTGAAATATATTCAAGTTAAAAACTTTGTATAAATGCTTTATTTTTAAAGTGAATTATTTTATTATGTGCGATTTCAGAAAACATTCTTGAACTGAAACAAAACAGCTAACTGAAGAAGCATAGAGTGGTGTTGTCACAATTTGTTTCTATTAAATTTTATGTTACTTTCTATCTTATAATATATTAAATGGTGGATCATTCCAATACTCATTATGGATCATCCTCATCTGTAATATTGATCTATAGACCTTGGTAGTCAGATGAAAAGCACAAACCAGAAAAATTCTGGAATTATGGGAACCAAAATTAAACGGGATTATCTAGAAATGGATGACACTCTTCCACGTACGGTCTAGTCAGTTTGGTTGTCTTTATTGCAAATGATTGATGATGGTATTGTAAATAATCATAATTGTAATTGGGGAACTGTTGTTATTTTTATTCAAATTTGAAATCAATCTCATCTTTTTGATTAAAAATTAAATTATTTCCAAAAAAATGGAGAGATACAAAACTTTTAGAACATTTTCTGAAAAATATAAAAATTATTGGAATAAGTATTTTAGAATTTACCTTATCTTTAGTTTCTTGTATTTCTTTAATTTGCTTTTCTGTTTCTTTTAGTCTCTGTTGCCAAGATTGTTGATTTTGACGCAAACACTTATTCATCTAAATAACAATATGTGAAATATTAATTATGATTATTATCAAATTATTTGAAAAAAATTTAACTTACTTCTTTTTCTTCTTTCAATTCCAAAACAGCTTTATTCAATTTTTGAGATAACTAAAAAATAAATAATTTCCTCATATTCAAAAAATTAAAAATCGAGTATTAAAAGGATTTATACTTGAGAGATCTTCTTTTCTTGAGCTTGCTTTTCTTTGCTAACACGTGATAATTTTTCTTCTAACTGTTTTCTTTCTTCAATAGCCAATTTTGTTTTATCTTTTAATTCTTCTAACTATAAATATCATTTATATGATAACTAAATTCTTAAATAATAAAATGTGTTAATTCTTACCTGTCTATGAGATTCTTCTTCCATTCTACTCATCCTACTTTCAAAGAAGTGCCTCTGCGTTTCAAGCTGACTTGTAAGTAAATATGTATACTGAAAATCGAATTGTTTTTGTGTTAAATCACTTTAAGAACTGACAGATAAGGAAAAGGTGTTTTTAGTTTCCAATATATTTGTAATATTAAAGAAAATATTTGAGATGATGATGTATATTTATATATACCTAATTCTGTTTTTACACGATTGATATGTTCCCGAAGAATACGTGTAAAAAAAATTCGTGTAAAAAATATATTGTATCTATGGAAAAATAAAAGATTGGTTCCAGTCCTAAGAAATCAGCAAAAATAATACAGACGTTGCACCTTGTCCAGTTGCAAGGCAATCTAAAATTCAAATTTTAATATCCAAAGAGATCGATTTCCTTTTTGCTTTTGTTATAGGTGAATTATGTGACATTACGTAAGGGCTACCGAAAAATATTTCAGTTATAATTAACCCCTTGCCCTACAATTTAAGTAATTGGTACAAGTAACTTTACACGATGTTTACTGACAGCGAAGAGCTGATACTACAATCATTATTCATGTTCCTGGTAAAATGCCTATTGGACAAATTAAAGCACGCAGTAAGACAATGACGCTATCACATCACGTGATAAGCCAAGATGGCTACTGTTGAAAGTAAACAGCATTGTTAGTGTGATAATTCAAAATAATTTTAGATGGTGGATTTTCCGAGATATATGGTTTGTTACTAAAGGTGAGATTGCTATATTTATTATAAATATCCTTCCGAATAAATGCTGAAAAACGAAAATGTACGATTCATTAATAAAGGTTTACTTCAAAAATAACCATATATCTTGGAAAATGCACAGTTCCTCTGACAAATTAATTTCTCGTCTCCAATGTCGTAGTTATAAAAATAAAAGTCAAGCAAAATTTTCTTCTTAGAATTTGGGTCGATCCTGTTAAATTAAAATCATGTAAAAGAAGTTCGTGTAAAAATAGAATTGGGTGTATACAATCTTTATAACAAAATTTAAATATAGAGATATTGACATTATTAAAATAATGCAACTAATTCAATAGTTTGAGCATTACTAATTTTTCCATACATTTCCTAAATTATTAAGATATTTCATTGCATTATTATTTATCTGGCTTCCTCTTTAAGTAATGGAGTGCTTGATCATTATATCTCAATTATCTGTCTAAAATAAAGATAAGATTTATTTAATGAATGTAAGACACTTGGATTCAATTGTAACTGGGCTTTAGCTGGCTTATTGTCAAAAATATAGATAAGAAATGATTATTATGACAATACAAGTTTATTGTGCAGAGTCCAGTAGACCTTAATAAAATAATTATAATGACTATTTTAAATTGATAAAATTTATAGTTATTGAAATTAAATTTTATATAAAATTTGGAGATGTCTGGAGGAGAGGGGGAATCAGAGGGATTGATTTTCATCAATGACGAAACTAAATCACCTTCTGTCAAACAAAAAGTAATCAGATCACTTCTCATTTAAGAATAAGTAAGATATTTTTGCCTTTGAAGATATATGAGAATCAATTCAGATAAGCTAAAAAGTCAGATAAACAAGAGGATCTAAGTCAAGCTAAACTTTTGGTCAAGTGACTTTGATATTATTAAATATGCTATAGTTTATTCACTATTATTGTCTTTATTGCTGATGAGAGTCAGTCAAGAAGAAGATAGATAGAACATTCTAAAAAGTTTCAGAAATGGAGTGAGAGAACAGTTAATTTCTTTTCTGTCCTGTCAGCAGTCACCTGATCAGGACTAGGAAATGAAAATGTAAAAAATAATGGAAGAATAAAGAAACAGATCTTCTTTTACAGTCTCTCCTAGGTATGATGTTCCATGTCAAATAGATCTCTACTGTTAAGGAGAAATCTGTAAAGTCTTGTTGAATTATATAGATCTCTATTGATTTGTACATTTCAATCTTTGATACTTTTGTTTTGATGTGATAATTAATTTAAACAATCTTGCATTTTATTTCTTATTTGTTTTAAATAAATATATTTTATTTGTTTATATTCTATCTTGTATCCGTGCACCACTTATTCATGCATCAATATTGGAGATCAATCATTTCCTGACAATACTGATAATCAATTAAATGTTTTGGTACATCCATTTAGTGTTTCCAAATTCCCGACATTTTGGAACCTTCGGGAATTGAGAACGGGAAATCGTATTTCTCGAGAATTCCAGAGAATTCCCGAAATATTCTTTTTTATTTAATTTTCGTTGATCATCTGTAATAATGGCTATAACAGCAAATATTAATAAAAGCCATAGAGAAGGTGGGGCAAACGAGGTTCGTGGACCCAATGCAATCTTTAAGAGGTTTCGAGACACTCCTATATATAAAGGGTCGATGCAAAAAGTAAGTAAATAAAATTTCCTAAATGGAGATAAACCGGAATTTCATGACTAGTTCATATCTTGCCCTGAGAGCTAAACAAGGGTCATTACGGTATCATTTTGAGTAGATTTCTGTTACATTTCAGGTTTTCTCAAATATAAACAATATAATTAATGCAAACTTTATTTAACCAAACTTATAGTATACAGTGAGATTTTACGTATATCACGCAATGTATTAACATACATCACAATTGTCAGCCGCAAACAAACTGATCGAATGTGGTTTATAGTATCGGCAGTTACTTTATGGAAACTATTTACCATAGAAAACAGAAATCTAGAATTAACCATAGAACTAACAGAAATCAAAAAATAGATCTATTGGTAAGGTCCGATATCGCGAATCAAAAAATTACGTCTAAATTAATATAACTGCCTTCCGATCTAGAATCAATCTGCTTGTTGGCCTCGGTGGTCTAGCATTATGACGTTGAGACGTTAGCCCAAAGGTCCCCGGTTCGATCCCGGGCCGAGGCAGATTTTCTTTTCAGATTAATTAGTTAAAATTCTAGTTTAATTATTAATTAATAGATGATATTAATTTAGAATGATTTTTTGATTACTTACATCGGATTTTTTCTTCAGATATAATTAGTTAAAATTCTAGTTTAATTATTAATTAATAGATGGCGCCACTCATTGATTTAAATAAATTAATTACTATTCTAATTACGAGTTGGCGCTAAAATTAGTTCAAATTAATTCAATCTTTAAAATCCGTTAAAATTCAAGGGATTAAATATGGCTGATTAGTATAGGATTTGAAAACAGAAATAAGTTTTAACATCGTCTTGTTGTTTTCAATCTAACACTTATTCATTACTTCTAGTTGTAAATTCCGGGTTTCTGGTTTTGGTTTTGCCGGTTAATGATAGTTGTTGTTAGATTGTTTTGAAGTTAATTGTAGTTAAGTTAGAACTTAGAAAAAGACCTGAGCTCAGGCCGAACTCTGGATTGCAGAGTCGTTAGAACCATTAGGTTTAGTTGGTAATTAATAATATTGATATTCGTTAAAATTCGCGACTTTGCAATTGGCGCCCTTTGAAATGAGACCAAATCCTACCTTCTCTTCTAGTTCTGCCTTCTGTTCGCCACCATTTGGCAGGATTTCCTTCCAGTTGTCTGGCAGCAACGTCCACCCACCTTTCTTGTGGTATTTCCTGGGCAATAAAATACTGTTCTATGTCAGAAAAGAAATCAATTATATTGGTCTTACCATCATATTTTGGCATGGGTGGTGATGGAGCATTCATAACAATAATTGGTCGGGAGAGTGGAGATATTTCAGGGATGATAGGTGTACTTCGAAACCTTCATTCCGGAGTCTCTGGTGGTTGGTGTGTCAGGCATACGGTGTTCCCACGTAGGTGGGTGGTAACTTCCGGTAGTTGTTGTGATTCTTGAAGATCTTAATCTTGCAATTTCTTGTTCAAACTTCCTAACCTATCTGTCAGGAGAGATACCATATTCTGGAGAGAATTCCACTGCTCAATAGGAACACTAATCATATTACTGGCCATCGTACTACAGAGGTTATTAAATATTGTAAAATTGCAAAGTGATAATTACCAAAATAGCAAAAGATTAAACTAATTCCAAACCAATAATTGCCACAAACTGTGGTCCCTGTTCGGGTGCCAATTGCAAAGTCGCGAATTTTAACGAATATCAATATTATTAATTACCAACTAAACCTAATGGTTCTAACAACTCTGCAATCCAGAGTTCAGCCTGAGCTCAGGTCTTTTTCTAAGTTCTAATTTAACTACAATTAACTTCAAAACAATTTAACAACTATCATTAACCGGCAAAAACAAAACCGGAAACCGGAACTTACAACTAGAAGTAACGAATAAGTGTTAGATTGAAAACAAGACAATGTTAGAACTTACATGAATAAATTGAATAAATTCTCAAAACAAGTTTAAATAATAAAAAATATAAATTTATTAGACTCAAAACACTTACAAAATTGTTAATAAATCTTTATTGGAACTATAATAAAGCAACAATAAATTAATCAACAAAACTTGTATAATCCTATTCAAATATCAACAATCAATTATTCACAAAAAAACAAATCTTAAATACCTTCATCACCAATACAAACTTCAAACAATCATCGATCTTTACAAGAAACTCAAATGTCACTTAGCCAACCTTATGTTGATACAACACCTCACTGTGTCGTTGGTTGCTTCCGTTTTATACCGGATGATTTACAATCCCGTGTTGTTGGTTCTAGGAGCCGATTTTCCCAATTTCCCGAGAAAAGTTTGTCGGGATTCGGGAACGGGGAAACGAAAAAAATTCCCGGGAACGGGTGAACTAGGTTCTAGGAGCTGATTTTCCCAATTTCCCGAGAAAAGTTTGTCGGGATTCGGGAACAGGGAAACGAAAAAAAATCCCGGGAACGGGTGGGAAGGAATTCTCGCCCGGAAACACTACATCCATTGCACGATCTTTACATTACATAGATTTCAATTCAGTATAATCAAATTATTATAGATTGCTGATGCCAGATCAGTGTTTAGGAATAACCATCAACTGAATATGATATGATGTTTGATGAAGAAATGATGGAAAAATAAAGAAAACTTAATGCACTTTCCTTTATGAAGCATTAAGAAAAATATTAGATTTTTACACTGAGGCATTGAATAAACTATAGCATACTTAATAATTTCAAAGTCTCTAGTCACTTGACTAAAGGAAGAACAAAAGAATTTAGCATAACTTGGATCTCCTTGTTTATCTGACCCATTCTTCCCTATATAAATCACATAATCAATACTTCAGTTTACTTTGAATATTCAATATACAAACATTATATATATATATAATTTACCAGACAATTTTCTTCCTCTTTCCCATAGTTGATTATTCCATGTTTAATTTCTTTTTCCATTTAAGTTGGGATTGTTTCAACAATTTAGGGATAGGCTTCATTATATAGTTTCATTTCTTTTTAATGTTTATATTTTTAATATAGAATTTAATACAATTTTCTTATTTTGTATTTTTTTGGATTAAAATAATTGAATTATATTGGATCAAAATATCGAATCAATGGGGTTATGCTTTTTATCGAATATATAAAACCATAACCAACTGTAAATAGGTTGTCCTTGACTTATAATGGGGTTATGCTTTATAATCCCATCATAAGTCGTAAACAATCCATAATGTTAATAATTTTAGTAACTTTAATATATACTATTAAGAAAGATCTGAAGAAAAAAAATCTGCTTCAGTCTGAGATTGAACCAGGGACCTTTTGGTTACTATTCCAATGCTATAATTGCTAGATCACTGAGGCTCCCTAGCAGATTGACTCTTTAGACATTAATATTAATTTAGAATTACTTTTTTTGATCATAGACAAGGACTCTGCTGATAGAACTATTCCTGATTGTGCTTTCCAGCTAAGGGCCCTCAATGGCACTAGCCAGGCAACACTTAAGACTGGCACAGTCAACTTAACATTTTAAACTTTTTATAAACCAAACTTCAAACGGATATATCTAAATAGAATCTAAACTGTCAAATTAATCCCTTGGTATTTTTAACAGAAATTTTATAAATTTGAAAGGATTTAAACTAATGTTAGCATCATCTTTTCTTCAGATAAATTAATTAAAAAATTCTAATTTAATCATTAGTGTATTTATTAATTATTAAATTAAATGGTACTAACATCAGTTTAAATTCTTTCAAATTGTTAAGATTTCTGTTAAAAATATCAAGGAATTAATTTGGCAGTTTAGATTCTATTCAGATATTTCTCTACAAAGTTTGATTTATAAAAAGTTTAATATTTTTTAAGCTTACTGTGCCAGTCTAAGTATTGCCTGGTTAGCATCATTGAAGGCTTAGAGCTAGAAAGCTCTATAAAGATTAGTTCTATCAGTGGAGTCTGCTGTCTAGGATCAAAAAAGTAATTTTAAATTAATATTAATGTCCGAAGAGTCAATCTGCTAGGTAACCTCAATGGTCTAGCAATTATGATATTGGAATGGTAACCCAAACATCTCTGGTTCAATCCCAGGCTGAAGCAGATTTCCTCTTCAGAAAAATTAATTAAAAAATTCTGGTTTAATCATTAGCATATTTATGTAATTATGAAATTGCAACACAAACATTTGTTTAAATTCTTCAAATTATTAAAATTTCCATTAAAAATATGAAAGGTTGCAACACAAACATTTGTTTAAATTCTTTCAAATTATTAAAATTTCCATTAAAAATATGAAGGGATTAATTTGGCATTTTAGGTTTTATTTAAATGGTGAATAAAATTAGGAAACTGGGAGAAGGTCTTGGATTTATAATAAACAAAAAAAAATTAAAACGATTATTAGTAGATTTGAAAATATGGAATGTAGGATAAAATTAAACAGGAGTTTTAACCTGTTTAATTTATCGAAAATTTTGATAGCACAATAATAAGAAGATGCTGGAAGTATTAAATAGAATTTTAAATTATATAATATTTGGATAATAATTATAAAAATATATATTAATTATTTTGAATCAAAATAAGTGCAGATGCATTACGTTAATCATTAAAATATATCAAATTCATTGATTTTACAATAGAGTCTCTATAATTCGACACGTGGTTCCAGGACTTGTTGGATTATTGGATGTTCAATAAAAAAAATGGAATTACACAAACAAATACACTCAACTTATTAAGACTTTCCTGTCACTGCTCTTGCTGTTCAAATCTTCCACAACCTCTCAATTTTATCCCAATTTTGTTTAATGTCATAAATGGTGGCTCGTCCAATATTATAAAACAAAGCCAATCACTAAACTTTTCTCCCAAGTCAAGTTTCTTAATTATTTCTGCTTTTTCAACCATAGTCAATGTCTTGTGTTTTTGCTTTTCACTTTTTCCAATTTGTGACATTATGTAAAGATAAGTAACAAACACTGATATAGTAAAAATAGTATTTTACAGTAAACAGTATATTGAACTTAAAAATTAGTCTGACTATACAAACGAATAGTGACTGACATTGTTTACGTCAGTTTCTCTCTCTCACACACATCAACAAGTTGTGACAAGAAAATTTCACTTGGGTAGCGTGATGATTTACAGTGTCGGACTGGTAAAGTATCGGATTACAGGGACTCAAATGTATGAATATAATTTCTAAAATCTACTTAAATTATATCCTGATAATGTCAATTACAATAAAATTAAATTTTTACCTCTAATTTTATTGAATCTAATTTTTCTTCTTGTTCGGCCTAATTAGAAATACAAAGAAACTGATTACAGTTTAATATAAAAAAATAATGAATTATATTTAATAGATAATACCCAATGTGGTTCAAATTCAACTAATTTTCCATCAGTTTTATTCTGAACCAGACGATGAACATAATTATCTCCAGCATAATCCCAAACTCTATTATTACCAAGTTGCATGGCATAAGTATGCTGAGTATCTAAATAATGCCTAAAAATAAGAAATACCACTATTAATTTTTAATTCTTGAAGAATATATTTTTTATTCATTAAGTATATACAGTCTTCAACTTATGATGAAATTGACTTATAACCATGTTGATGCAATTGTTAAGTATTGTGATAAGTCACTGAAATTCACATATGAATTGTTATACAATTCTTAATACGAATAATTTTTTAATTCATGTGTAATAATCCAATATATCAGGAGTAATAATTTTTTGTCTGATTCTTTTGGTTTTGTGTTCATGAATTTACTACATTATTTTATGTTTTAATAAATAATCGTAATGGACAATTGTTAGATTTCACATGTAACATAAAATATATATGATTTATAACCAGGGCTGGGGTATCGGCAGGAAAATGTGCCGACACCAACATCTACATTTTTTTTTACCGACACCGACATCTCTGATAGTAAGCACACAAATGATTTTTTAGAACAAATTTTTATTCAATATTTATTACTAAAAAATTATTTATTCACTAAAAAAAAAAAATAATTATTTAATACAGTGTTTAAATTTAAAACTAATAAATTATGAGCATAAATTATTGCCGACACCGACACCCCAGCCTTGTTTATAACTATATCAACTTATAATTTGGTCATTGAAGTGGGATCTCATCATAAGTCAAGGACTGTCTGTATTCAGAAAATATGTTATTTACTTGTATGCATGCCCTTCTACATATCTTCCACAACCAATATGACCACATATCAAACAAATCCATAAATTCTGCATATTAAAAAAGTTATTTTCATGAATATATAATATAGTTTTAATCATCATATATAAGAACTGGCAAAATATAATTAGAATAAAAAATTATAAGAATAAAATAATTGCATCTGTTAATTAAAAAGTATTCAAATTATACTTCACATACTAATCAGCACTATTAGCAGTAAAGTTTCGCTTTAATTTTTAACGGTTTACAAACAATTTCGGCTATTAGGCCATCTTCAGGTTATGTTCCAATAGCAATAATTTGTATAACAGAATTTGATAGTTATTTTGATAGAATTTGTATAATAGTTTTTGATAATAGAATGAAAATTTGTGAATTGGTAAAGAAGTTTGAGCTACCGGAATCCACAGTAAGAATAATCATAAAAGATAATGAAAGAATTCTCGATATGGTGAAAAATGCTCAATCTTTGAACTCAAGCATAATTTGTAAATGTCATGGTATTATTGTTGAGATGGAAACAATGCTGAAATTATGGTGTGATAATTAAGTAAAAGGTGATAATTTTTTATTGTTGAAATTATGTGTGGTAATTAAATAAAAGTGAATAATTTTTTACGTGAACTTCACGGTATTATTGCTGAGATGGAAAAATTGCAAAAATTATAGTATGATAATTACTAAAAGTGAATAATTTTTTACGTAACTCATTTAATTTTGTATTATATATATAAAGAACTGCAATTTTATTAAATATTTTTCTTCTAAACTAATGATTTTGTTAGTCAGAACTGCAATTTTATTAAATATTTTTCTTTTAAACTAGTGTTTTTGTTAGTCCTCCCAATTAAACCAAATTTATATGTATTTATATGCAAAGTTGTACCCCGATTTATGTGATTTTCGTTGGACTCGATTATCGCATAACTTCAGGGTATTACTGTATGATAATTCTTGTGTAAATTTTATAATTCTAAATTTATCTTGCAAATAAATAAATATCAATATTTATTCTATTTAAGTAGCTAAACAAATAGACTGAATGCCTATATTCAAATATTTATAAATATATATCAATATCTAACTAAAACTCCATAAATCAAACTTTTCTGAACAAAAGGAATACAATTGAGTTATTCACTTATCAAATACAGAAATTTTTTTTAAAGTATTACTCAAAAGATAATTTATATAAATAAATCAATCAAAAAAATAAATTGTCTATACAACCTATCAAACTGAATTGCAAGAGGAATATAATTTGAAATCTCTATAACCATAATATTAATCCATTTTTTCAATTAAAAATTCTCTTATAGTTCAGATGATTAGAAAATATATGATTAAATTAGAAAGATGTCTCATCATCATAAAAAAATTAAATTATTCAGACAATTGGATAAATCATTTATTAAAATATTTAAATAATAGTTTAGTTATTAAGTATAAATATCTAAAAACGGAAATATTCTGATAATTCAACAAAGACTTCTTAACTTTTGAACTATACATTTAAATTTTCTAAAATTTAGTAAAGTTTTAAACTATTGAAGTCAAATTTGAAGTAAGATTAACAATATAGGTTAATCTACAAATGACATGTTCAATCTTCAGAAGTTTCTTTATAGTAACTGTGGAAATATTTAATAGATTTTTATGCATCCAACATATAGGCTATGAAGTGAAATTTCAAGTACGATGATTTTGATGACATATTATAATTCCTAATCTTTAATCATTGAAAAACAAAAGACACTTTTTGAAAGTAGGCAATTCTTTCCAAAACGGCTTGTTTTTGAAGAATATAAAGAACTGCAATTTTATTAAATAAATAATTTTCTGTCTTTCATTATTTAAAACAATAAAGATTTTCATGTCTCAATAATAGTATTGTAACTAGTCTAAAAGCTCACTTCATAAAAATGCTTTCATCAAAGTAAACAATGAACAGAAAGAAGTTTGTATTGATTTAATGCAACTTCAATAAACATTGATAAAAAAAAAAAATCTGCAAATTATATTATACTTATATTGAACAGAAAGAAGTTTGTATTGATTTAATGCAACTTCAATAAACATTGATAAAAAAAAAATCTGCAAATTATATTATACTTATACCAAGGTGGACTTATTCCAAAGCAGATGTATACTGAGGTACTACTGTATTAGCAAAGTGCCCATAAAGCAAGATATGTCTGTATTTCATTTAAATAATTTTTTTTTCATATATACAATTCAAAATTTAACATCTTATGCTTTACAAATAATGTTTAAGATTTGTAGATGATACATTATTTTTATTGATATAAGCTGAAGATGGACCAAAAAAATTTGAAAATTTTATTTTCAATTGTAATAACCAGTTTAGCTTCAATAATTCAGAGTTAATTTATAATTATATGAAATAATAAACAATTATAATAAAATATGAGGGAAAAAATATATATTCCAATTTAAATAATTCTTACAATAAATAAAATATATTTGTACAATACCTCTTGTGAACCACAACCAAAACAACGATTATCTGGTTCCAATTCTGGAGTCTGGCAATAACGACATACAGGACAGCTGCAAATACAAAACACTGTTCAGTAATTTAAATTAAAAAACCTTACACAATTTTTGGAAATTTAGTATATAATTACGATTTGTTTATGAAAGTTATATGAAATTCAAATATTTTTGAATATTTAAATTAAAAAAAAATTTTTTATAATTTTCTTATTAAATGAGAATATTAAAAAAGAAATTTATTTAATGAAATAATTTGTTTGAAATTATTACTATAAATGATTTTAAATATCAAATAAAATTCTGTTTCTAAACATTTTAAAAATTGAAATTACATGAAGTGTCAGAACAAATCATATGTACTATGATTAACTATTTGTATCTTCTGGTTTTGGTACAAATAAAAGTAGCAAATTGTGCAATTGTTTGTTTGCACTCTAGTTGTTCTACTGATATTAAGTACTAGATGGCACTAAATGTTAAAATAAGGGTAATATATTTCTTATCTGCATTACTCCTGTAAGATTTAGGGAATAATATTCTTAGCTAAAACAATTAATATGCACTGAAACAGAATATTTTTTAGCATCAATTTGTGCATATCCATACATGATACTTTTTCATCAGATCTTTTATTTTAAAGGAATTTTATAAATAGAGTAAGTCAAACCTATTCTGTATGTATCATTATAATCAGGGCTCAATTACTATAAATGATTTTAAATATCAAATAAAATTCTGTTTCTAAACATTTTAAAAATTATTGTTACAATTTCAATTATTTATATTATAACAAGTAAAATATCGTTATAACTTATAAAATAAGAAATTGCAGCTGGTGAGTGTGATGAGATAACCTTGGAAATGCTTGATTAATACTCCCACAATTTATTTTCATGATTTTTTTTGTATAGTATTTTGTATAGTTTTTTTGTATATTATTTTTTTATATTCCGACTCTGAAGAGAAAAATTCTGTAGTGCCTCTAATTCACGAAAGAGGGAGCCACTTTGAGAGTGCTAAAGAATTTGTTTTAAGTAGTTTTTTTGTATATTATTTTTTTATATTCCGACTCTGAAGAGAAAAATTCTGTAGTGTCTCTAATTCACGAAAGAGGGAGCCACTTTGAGAGTGCTAAAGAATTCGTTTTAAGTAAATGGTAATAGCTGACAGGTGAAAAATTGGTGAAAATAAAGGTTGCCTCATTTGGTGATTGACCAATCATATAGCTCAATCAGTTCTGATGTCATCAGGAGACTTGGCAGAGACCTTGTAGAGCTAATTAAAACCATCTATATATTATATCGTTGATTAAAACTCAAGCATACTTATAAAATATAGATTGTGTTTGCGTGTTTGTGCTTGTGTGTGTGCGTGTGTGCCTTTTTCATTTAAAATCTAAAAAAGAGATTTATTATTATGATATAGAATAGAACTGTTGAATTGATTCAGCTTGATCTATGAAGCTTGAGTTTTTTCTGTAAATAAACAGATGACTCAGAGCTCAAGCTTCATCTTTGAGCTTTTATAAATTAGTTAAAGGTATTTATTGAACAACAAAAAATTATGCTGTCACACAATGCCAAAACAGAAATTGCTGAAGGATATCCATCCTCTTTCTGTATTGATTTGAAGTTTTTGTTTAGTTGTAGTAGTTATAATTATGAGAACAGTCTTGTGACTATTGGATATGTAACAAGCTCCACTCCACAAAACTAAATCAACTGTCCAGCATTATGACTAAACCTACTGTAAAACCGAGAGAAGAAATATGGTTCCAAGATTCAGCAAAGGGCACAATTGTGTGTCATTCATTCATATCTCTTGATGGATGAAGACTAATCAATCTATGATCTTTGTAAATGAACCACAAAAACATCTTTTAATCAATTCCTTTATTTTACTGAATGTTTATAAGTATTTTAATCATTCTGTTTTTAATCTTTTAAACCACTTTAAAAAAGATTTCTATTATTCTAGCTTTTATCAAATATTGTTATTTCATTCAACATTTAATTTTTTTTAGCATATGTTTGCATGAATTATGAACTATTACAGCATATTTTATGAATTAAATTTTTACGTTTATGTCTACTGAGCAAATTATTGCTGTTGTTACTTGCTACAATTTTATTAGTGTTTATCATGCACCTTTACAAAATGTTTATAAATGTTATTGCTTATTATTTGTTAATGTTATTTGCATTTTACAAATGTCTTTCATTCATTGTTATTTTATTTTCATGAACATTGTATTTGGCAAATTTTGGTCCAGGCATGTATGACGAAACAAAACAAAACCACAAACTGTTCATTACCACCACAATTACACTGACTAACAATCATTCAGCTTTAAAGCACATTTTGTAAATCATTTTATTGAAAATGCTCATATAGCAGGTGCTTTCCCGAGCCTTTTCTTAGTTACAGTTTGTCACCTCAAGTTTTTGAAAACACTCTAATATAGGATATTGTTCAGTATCCAGTATAGGCATGCTCCTACAATTGCTTTCCTTTTTTATAACTTTTTATAGGACTTAATTTTCATTTATTCTATAACATTAAGCAGTCATGGAGCCAGAATTTAGCAAAGCCAGTGCAACTAAAACAAAATAAGAAATATTGAATGTTGTTTGAATAAAACTGCACAAAAATACACAAAATTATGTATTATATATTTTATTGAATATAACTGATTTATATCAATTGAATCTATTATATAAATAATTATCTTATTAGGAAAAGTAAAATCCGCTTGGATAATGCTTTTAACCATTTGGCATTTTATATACATTTTACTTGAAGTTTAACGAAGGATATATACTGTTTGTATTCAACCCTTTTGACTGACTGACAAAGATGATCTTCAAAGTTCTATATTTGATTTATTATTATCCAGTGTGGAAAAATGAACGAATGTAATATAATTAATAGGATGTTTTATATACAAACAATAAAAAGTTTAAATATTTGAGAATTCTGCCAAGCTTTGGAACGGATATATCGTTGTAAGCAAAAAAAAATTACATAACTTCGTAAAGATAAGTCGTAGCTTATTTAAATTGATTACATTCGATTCAGAATGATACATCTAAAATCGTTTAAAATATCCGATTATCTATAAAAGTTTTGCATAAAATCGTAAAGAAACGTGGTTTCGAGCCCCATAACTTGAGAACAATGCTTTTGCCCCTCATGGGACCTTCACCAATGAACTCAGGAACCTTTAATTATCGAGGTAAGATAAAGGGGAACAAATTCCACTGGGATTTTTAATATTGTCGTACCCCAGCGAGATTTGCAAGGTGCATTTTGATTGTCACTTATTAACGCAGGTAATTTTCGGAAAGTTATTGAATAGCCGAAAACGTTTTCTAAATAAATTAGTTTTAATCTACATTTGTGCTTCAATTGATTTCAAGAATTTTCGGAAAGATAAAGAAAGAAGAAAAAGAAGATTGTTTGTCGTTCACATTATTTCGTGCTGATTACATGTGGTTGTGGAGAATTTTGTGAATTTCCGAAATATTTTAGCGAATACATTTGTGCTTCAATTGATTTCAAGAATTTTCAGAAAGATAAAGAAAGAAGAAAAAAGAAGATTGTTTGTCGTTCACATTATTTTGTGCTGATTACATGTGGTTGTGGAGAATTTTGTGAATTTCCGAAATATTTTAGCGAATGGTCTAGTAGCTGTTTATTGAAATGACAAGTATTTATTTCGCTGCCTAAAATTAATGTTTGAATGTATATGTGACGTGATACTTTCGACGTGGTCATTGTGAAATGCACAACTTGCATAACACGTGGTACTTCCCGATCGTGTTGTGAAAAACGTATTTGCTGGTAAATTTATGCAAGTGTTTTTTGTTTTTTTGGGGGAAGGAGAGGGGTTGGCGATCAGAAATTTTTTGCCTACTGGATTTTCGAAATTATTTCGAGCACTGATTATAATCATAACATATTACATATTTCAAATAAAAAGTATATATATTTAATTATTAAATAATACTTATATTAATATACAAAGAAATAATATATACAGAAAATGTCATTTTATTGTCAAGCCTGTTCTATTTATCATAAATCACTACATGTTTAACTGATCATTACATAATAATAATTAAATAATACTTAAAATTACATAAAAAGCAAAATTATTCATTTTTTACAATGTTAAATCATATTTTCATTCATACTGATATTACAACCTGGCAAAGGATATTCTATCATAACATGACAGCACCAATATTTCACACATGTTCTACTGTATTCTGATGACATCAAGATCATAAACTATTTACTAGTAAGCAAGCATCTGACAGAGCATTGTGGCATTTCTAGAGTGATTGAATATAACTCATTGAGAATAATTTAAGACAACTATTTTAATAAGGTTTTTAATTAAACTGATAAAGATGTTCTCTATTATTGATAACAGTTTAAATTCTCATTTCATAGATATGTTGGCATATATAATTTTGGAATTTTTTTCATATACTAAATTATTTAATTATTATTACTTGAAATCATGGAAGACCTAAAACACACGATTAATTTCAGAGAGACAAACAGCTATAATGAATTTTCTGTTCCTCTAATTGGACTGCAGATGGTTTATTGTAGCTCTGCATCCAATATCACACATCCAAATATGAAGTAGACTTGGCTGCAATTTCCTGGGAAGTGAGTGGCTGCTGTAAAACAATAAAAGTGCCATCCGCCTTTAAATGGCTTATATAAGTTTATATTTCATTTTTTGCAATTTTTCATTTTTTTTCAGAAATTAAACAGAAACTATTTCAGAGCCTAGTAGGTCATCAAATCTGTGGTGAAGTCAGCTTAAAAGTAAAAAATGGAGTTGATCCTCTAAAAAAAATCTGGAAATATAGGATCTGGAATCCATTTTGAAGTTTTCTAGGTGAACAGAAAATGCCTGATCATATGGCTTGTTGGTTGCTTAATAGATTTATGGAAATGGACTAATTAAGATATATCAAAGAATGCCTGATGTAAGATATGTCAATAAAGTAATAAAAAATGAGATCCATAGATAGGGGAAGAATTCATCCATGGACTGTAAGAGATGATCTAAAAAGGACTCTTTCTTTCTCACTAGTGGCCTGCCATACTTCTGGCAGGATTTTTTCTCATTTTCTCATGTTTTAATATTGTACGTATAAGTTTAAATAGTTAAACTTATAAGTTATATCCTCATCTCTTTCAGCAAATATAGAAAATGGAGATCCCCTATGGATGGAGGCACAATTCAATCACCTAATCCATGTATTGTTAGAGGAAGCTAAAAAAACATTGAAACATTGAATTTTTCAAAATTTTCACAATGAAGCATGATCTTTAAAAATTTATCATTATTATTTTATATGAGAAAGACCAAATCTGATTACTGTATATCTAGAAATCAGCTCTAATTCAAAATGGAAAAACATTATTTTATTAAAGAAGTACTTTCGACTTTATAAAGTCCTCATCAGCTTTTGAAAAACAATTAGAATAATAGGTATTCTAATTGTTTTTTGAAAAGCTGATGATGACTTTATAAAGTCGAAAGTACTTTTTTAATAAAATAGTGTTTTTCATTTTATATTAGAGCTGATATCGAGATATAAAGTCATTATATAAGTGGAATATTACATTTAATCATTACAAATCTGATCATTTCTAATTTTTAACAATTAAAAAAATTAAACACAATATTGAAGAGAAAATGATAAAAATATGCAATGCTGAATTAATTTTTAATAAAAAAAATTTTTCCCTATACAAAAATCAGTTATAACTCTACAGTTAATATAACACATTCAAATAAATAATCCAAAAAATTTTTAAAATATTAAAATTACTCATATCCATTTATAAAATATTTGAAAATTATCAATAAGAGAATGTGAGAGGTTATTGTTATTTCTAAATTTCAAAAATACAACAAAATTCTCTCTCTCTCTTTTAAAACAAATAGCTAAAAACAATCAACAGTTTAAAAATATTTTAGAAACAGAATTATTTTAATGATATAATTTCATAATAATTTTATATTATTGATATTTTACTCATATTTTTCTAATATTGACATATAAAAATGTTTGAATTTAATAAAACTTACTAAATTTATCTAACATACCTATTAATATAATTTTTCAAATGACTGTGATAAAAAATAAATCATAATAATATAAGCTAAAAAAGTTACAATTATTTATATGAAATATAGTAGAACTCGGTTATAACATCAGCTCAGGAATTACAATATTTATATTATATCTGATCAAAGCTGATTTGGATTTAATTTTCTTTATTGCTTAATCTGATGCTACTATAAAAAAGTTTTTTTTGTGTTTATTTTTAACATTTTTCTAGCAATTATTCAAACTTCATGTTGGATTTGTAATTAAAAAAAATGTATTATTTGTGACATTTTTAATTTTTATTAAGGTTGAAAAATTCCATTGTCAGTGTAGATATTTTTCATGAGAAACCAGAATTGATGTTTAGGATATATCATTTGCATACAGAATGTGAATCTGTTAGGATGGGTCAAACAAATTTGGAAATTTTGATTGAATAATTTCATGATATTTAATAATTATTATTATTAATAGTATTAGTATTAGTAGTAGAAACATTAATAAAAGTAATAGTATATATTCAGCAATACATATATATTTGATAATTTAAAATAAAAAATTTGAATATTTCAGTTATAAATGATTTGTAACTGCCAATAGACATGAACAATTTTAGACAAGGTTATAAATTATGGCAAGAAAAAAATGTTGGATCAAATAGCATAGAAAATGGATAAATGTAAATATCAGTTATACTATATTATTTTGCATAAAATAATTGAAAATTTAAAATACAGTGGTGCCTAGCAATTCGACATCCTGCAATTCGTCGGTCTCGCAATTTGACATTTGAGTTTCACAGATTTGCGTATGTCGTGCATGGAATTGTGTGATGTCATTTGCTATTTTTCAGTTCTTTTTGAGCTACTTTAGTGCTTGCCTGTGTTGTTTGTGTTAATTTTTAATTCTACATTTTTCAGAAAGTAAAACATTTGTAATTATTATTATTTTTTTGAGTGAAATGTAAGAATGGATTCAAAGAGAACTGACTAGAGGTATAATTCCAAAAAGAAGAACACTTGATTAAGCAAAGAGACGAAGAAAAAATTGCAGATAAAGTGCAGAAAGGTAGAACAATTAAACTGTAACTCGAATATGGCATTCCTAGGACAACTGTGGCAACATTTTGCAACAGAGACAAAAGATTATGGGTGCTAGGCTGTCTGCTGGAAGATTTCATTCCAACATCCAAGGGCTAATAAATTGTGTGTTGTGTATAAAATAGTGTATTTTGTAATTTGGTTTATTATAAAATAGCAAACCACATATAATAAAGTAAATAATATAGTGTATCTCTCTCACCTCACCTGTTAGGGGAGTGGGATGGGGACCGGTAATGAATTAATCTATTTTCTATAGTCTTATATGGGAAATATTGTCCCACAATTCGACAGTTTCTCAATTCGACATTAGTTCGGCGATGGATTAGTGACGAATTGTGAGGCACCACTGTATTAGTCAAAATATGAGACTCAAAAAGTTTGAATTTTAATAGTACTATTATTATCCCATTTTTATATATTATTATAATTATTATAAATGTAATTTACTATAATATGCCATATTATCAATCCAAAAAGTATCATAATTTGAAAATAAATGATTCCAAAAATTCCAGTTGCTATATATTTACCGATGTCAAGAAAATTAGACAAAGAATTAAATCAAAAAATACGAGGGAAAAATATGATCGGTCTAAATGATTGAAAATAAATAAAAATCAACTGGTCATGTATTCTATATTATAAGAATTCATATTTTTTTAAATAATCTGAATATATAAAAAAGTCTGCATAGTGCAATTTTATTCAATTCACTTTAGTGCAGTTTATAATATGTACCCGAAAATTTAATTAATGTGGAATGATTCATTATAATGCAGTGTTCATCTAATATAAGAGAATTTCTTAAAAATCATAAAAATCTTATCTTAAAAATTTATAAATACAATATTATACTGCATATAGTACAACTATTTGGCAGACAATGGACTGAAATGATATCACATCTCTTGTTTTTTTGTAATTTAATTACTATAATTTAAAAATTTTTATTGCCATTTTATTATTTAATTATGAAAATATTACATTATTTTAATAGATGCATGCATTATATATACAGCATATATACTCTATATAAACTATATTATACATCTAAATAACCATATCTCTATAATAACCATATTTTTTATATATGTATATTTTTGAAAATATACATATATAAAAAATATCTGAAACTTTGAATACACATCTAATAACACTCACAATTCAGCTTCATTGCTGTAAAGATCTCTGTATTTTTAATTTTGCACAAAGTATCTTTTTGTCAATTCTCATTATTTTTGTAACTGAAAAAATTTCTTTTAGAAATTAATTGGTCATTTTTCCTATTGAATATTTTCCTCAATCAATACAGATTCAATTAATTGATAATTTTTGGAATGCAGTAGTCATACTGTGCAAATTATTACTATATTTCATAAAGATATATGTTAAAAATCAGTTCATGCAAATCATAATAATATACATATTACAATAAGATGAACAAAAACTCTATCATCAAACTTCAGGGGCTGATAGAAAGAGACAAGACAAGCACTTTTTGTCTTCACGATGTACTCTCTCCGGAGTATAGATTTTGAGCTACATACCTTAGAAGTTTGGCTTGAAAACAGTCTGAGTCAGCTGAATTGAGCTTCATCTCTGCTATATTGAAAGACTGCTGAAACATTGATTTTCTAGGAAAAGTTTTGTTCACAGATAAGGCATGCTTTACATGGAAGCAATGCTTGACTAGCCATAACAACTTTGTGTAGGCTGAGGAAAATCCTCAAGTGAGACTTCCTCATGGCTCTCAACATCAGGTCTATCTTAATTCTTGGCAGCTTTTTAACTGGCCCACATGTATTGCCTTCCTGCCAAAACTCCTGAATCTAATGTGTTTTTTTCAAAATTTGTTGGAGGACGATCCATTATTGCTATGGGTCAGAATGTGCTGCAAACGATGGGACTGCAGTACATTTAATCCATACCATTTGGGATTTCTTGACAATGCAGTTTGATCATTGGTAAGATTGGCAGAGAAGGACTCATAGCCTGGCTACTAAGATCACTAGATTTGATGTGCCTGAATTGTTTTTTATGGGGTTATCTGAAAATTATGAAAGTGTACCCTGCCATAGTGCTGATATTTTTGCTTAGTTATCTGAAAAGTCTAGTGAATGAGATCACTATGGAATCAAACAGGATCTCATTATCCATATTGAGTTTAATATGCTGGCATCATACAAGAAACACCAGGGATTTTTGAAAAGGTATGGCAGTTGATGCACAACCAATACATTGCTTATGAGTCTGTCAGTGGCAGAAATTTTTAGTAGTATTGTAAGCTGATTAGTATATATAGAGATCTGTTAATAAATGAATTAATCAAATCATGAATGAGTCTGTTCCACTGTTTTCTATTGTCTTAGTGGACAAAAGAAATCCCTGACATGGACTCCTTTCAAGCCAAACTTCTGAAGTGCATAGCTCAAAATCTATGCCCCGGGGAAGGTACATTGTGGGACAAAAGATTTTTTTCTTGCCCCATTCTATCATCCTCTGAAATTTTGCAGTAAGTTTTTTTGATCATCCTGTATATATAAAACTGATAATACACTTATAATTAATATTTAGAAATAAGCAGGAGAATTCATTCAATGATTGGGAAAATTAAAATATTCAAAAAAAATTTGATTATATGTGTAAATTGTTTATATTGAAAATTGAATAAAAACAATTACTGTAAAAATAAAAATATAACCAATATTTCAAAACACACACATGTTCTAATTAAATAAAATTTATGCCAATTAAAAAAAATAATAAAACTTTCAATAAAATTCTAATAATTTTAAAATAATTAATTTTTATTAATTTTTTTTTTTTTTAATGATACGGCGACCACCGAGATCTACACTCTTTCCCTACACGACGCTCTTCCGATCTAATTATGGTATGATGTAAATTGATCTGTAAAACCACAGAAGCAGAATTAAATTAGTAATCTATATTCTAGTTTGTTTATTATTATTATTATTATTATTATTCTAATGAGGTAAATTTATTATTTCTGAATATTAAAATCTTAAAGGACAAGAAAATATTTCTTTTAGATCGGAAGAGCGTCGTGTAGGGAAAGAGTGTAGATCTCGGTGGTCGCCGTATCATTAAAAAAAAAAAAAAAAAAAAAAATATTTCTTTTTTAAGATTTTTTTATCATATATAAGAAAAATATAAAATTCTAAAAATATCTGAATGGTTTTTTTGTAAAATATTTGATCTTTCACTAATATTGACAATATTGTAATGATAAAAAATATCAATACACAAGCACTAAATGCAGTAACTAAATTTATTCTAAAACAAAACATAGCTTAAAAAATAATAATAAATTTTAATTATTTATAACAAAATTAAATCAATTTATTGGTTATAAATAATTTATTTTGCTAGTGTCTAAAATATTTATAAACTTTTATTTAAATAGTGATGCAATACTAGAACAATAATTATGAGATTCAGATTTTTAAACTTTAAACTGTATTCCTTTAGAAGCTGAAGAGGATCTAATATGGATTGAAAACGTTTCTTCTTGATGCTTTAAACTATGTTTCATTTTAGAATAAATTTAATCACTGCATTTACTGCTTGTGCATTGATATTTCTTATTGGATAAATGCAGAGTTTAGATAGAGAATAATGTAGTGATATTAAGCTTGTCCTTCAAGTCCCATTACTTCATGATCAATATTCAATTATGCCAATAATGGGAAAGAACGATTAGTAATAAATGATTCATAAATTAAAATAAAATGCAAAAATATAAACAACATTTATTATTTACATAGTAATTATGCATCAATTCACATATTAAGAATGCAATAAAGTAAATATTTTATATGAAAAAAAAATCAAAAACTATAGCAAATGCAGATGTATATGGCATTTATCTCTATAGCTGACTAATTAAATACCCCTCTCATTCTATTTGTTACACATTTATGTAGAAAACAGAACAAAAAAGTGTCAAAAGAAAACTAGAGGAGTGTTACTTAAACAATGGCCAATATTGTAATCCAATAGAACATATGCAAATCTTCAAAAGAAAAGAAAATTTCTTTTAAATAAAATAATTAATTTTTTCCATTATAATTAAAATATTGTTTCTATATAAGGAAAATGAAGTATATAAAATTAAGTCCCTTTAATAAGCCAAATTTGTCAAAAATTGAACTCTTTTTACAGGATTGAAGAAGTATAATATAAAAAAATAACAAAAATATTATGATTTACTCAAATATTAAAAATTTTAATAAAATTGTGATTATTAATTTGGTGCTGAAATAAATGATATTCCAGGAATCATGCATT
The DNA here is from genome assembly GCA_000484575.1 of Olivierus martensii. NCBI lineage: Eukaryota > Metazoa > Arthropoda > Arachnida > Scorpiones > Buthidae > Olivierus > Olivierus martensii. The sequence goes on along the minus strand of AYEL01066587.1, from coordinate 31,558 downwards.
GCAAAATGTTAATTAAATAATGTCACCATAAGAAAATAATATAAAAACTTTGAACTTATCCCAATGTAAAAGTGTTAAATGAAAAGAATGAATAAAACTACATTTTATTATTATAATAAAAATAGTTGTCATATTTATTCACAAACTTCTAACATAATTTTCTTCCAGGTTTCAGAAATGATAGAAAAACATGGTAATTTTCCCATCTTATATTTGTTGAAAATCACTAAGAAATATCAGAAAAATTTAAAAAAAAATTTATATTACTTCAATTTTCCATAAAGATTATTCAAAGAATGAATTAAAAAAATTGAAAACAAAAGCAAAAACCAAAATATGCTAAAGGAAATACCACTGCATCTGATTGGAATTGAAAACCAATATCCTGGATGAAAGATTAACATGATCATAACTATCAGAGATCTTACAAATGTGATTAGAAATATCAAATGTCACCATTTCTACATTGGGATACATGATCTACATTGGTCTACATCTCCAACACTGGAATCTGTCAATGTATTGCATTTTTTTATAAATTTTAACAAAAAAAAAACTTCTGGAGGAGTGAAATTTTTAAAAAAATAATATAAAAACTTATACATGTTACATAAAAGAAAATATAAAACAACACTTTAATTTGTAACTTATTTTGATATTTAATAAATATTGGATATTTTATGCGGCATGTTATCATTCACATACATATGATATTTTCACTAACTTATTTAAAACATTAACTAAAATCTTTTTTATAAATATCAATTTACAATATAAAATTGTCCTTTATAATATGTTATTTTGGAATCTTAAATGAACAAGCAGTAAATGCAATGTAATGTAAAATGGCAGGAATTTTTGGTTTCTACTAAAGAAAGCTATTTTTCAATTCAATTTTAATCCAGAAGCTCAATCATATTTTTTTTACTTTTTATAATTGATTTTTTTATAATACTGTTATAAAATTAATGTGATATTTTTAATCTATATTTACACAAAAACTCACATATATGTAATATTTTAAATTAATTCCAAAAGTTTATTTTACAAATAAAGGAAAATTAAAATAATGAATAATGTTAAAACTGAGATGAAACTTTTAACAATAGAATTTATAAGCATTAATCTCTATAGATAGTTTCTCAGAACAAAAATATTTTTTGATGTAAAAATAATGATATCATTTAAAGCAAAGTAGTTATATCCAAGTTATACTGTATTTTTAAAAAATTATTTATCTATCAAATATTTTTTACAAGAAAACATTGATTTTACTTATATACTTGATTTAAATCAAGGATGATAACCAAGTCTGCAGGCCATTGTAGTATATCATAACAACAGTCCTCAGTATATCATGAAATAAAAAAAGAATCAAGCTACTATTGACTCATGATAAAAAAAAATCTTTGACTTTAACAAGTTTATAAATTGTACTTAGTTTACTATAAATTATTCAACAAAACTTTAATCAGATTAATTAAAAATTAAAATGTCAAGAATACACTGATCTGCAAAATATTGTGGCTCCTGCTTATAATTTAATATTCAAATATGGTTCCATAAAAAGATTGATAAATGATGTAATAAATTCATAAAATTCAAGAATTTTCAATGTTTTCTTGATTTAAAATGATTATACTAATACACAATAAATCAAAACTGAAAACATTTTTCATACTATATATATATATTTCATAACTGAAGTATTAAAACATTGAAAAATTACAAATTTGAAGCAATCACACAATCACAAATTAACAATGCAATAAAGGAAAAACACATTTGAGTAAACAATGCAATTTTGATGAATTATCATCACTATGCATCTTGTAAACCAAACAGAAACAGTGCAGCAATTAAAACTTTCCAAGTTGCCAAAGTCTATGCTGTGCACATTAAGCATTAAGAGTAAACCTTACCTTACAGTTTCTCGTGTATTCCACCATAATTTTTTGTCACTGATTGAACATGCAAAAATAATGATATAATAATATATCACGATTTAAAATAATATAAAAAAAATTTATTAAAATTTTATTATTATGTGTTTGCTTATAAAATATTATACAAGTTATTTAATAATTGAAAAGAATTACATAAACATTACCTTGTATCACCCCATTTTGCTAAACAACTACTATGAAAGGAATGATTACATAAAATTGTCAGGATACCTTCCACAGATTCATCCTAAATACAATTTAAAATTCTGTTAGATATAAATAAAAAATTTATATAATTTCATAAAATTTTGGATTTATATCATCAATAATTATATTAAAATATTTTACCATTCTTTCCAGACACACAGGACAAGTAGGTAATTCAGTATGACCAGGAACAGGCAAACATACTTCCTGTAAAATTATATAAATAAATAATAAAATTTTAAAAAATCACCAAACCAAAACTTCTAAAAATAATATTTTTAATTACAGCATTTTCAAGAAAAATCCTATCATTAGCACAAAATACAAACACATTTCAAATTTTATTTGATTATTGTATAAAGGATCACAGACTTTGGACTATTTTAACAGGCAATCTAAAATCTTAAAAAATTATATGAATTTTAAAATGGTACATTTTTTTTTTTTTATTTTTTTTTTTTTTTTTTTTTTTTTTTTTTTTTTTTTTTTTTTTAGAAGTGCAGTTTTAAATATACAGTAGTGAAATAATTAAATTAAATAATATTTTAACAAGAATATAAATTTTTATTAAATTATTTGAACTCTTATTATATAATATATCCTAAAAAAGCAAAAAATTCCATATAGAATTGACATAATTTATACAGGTATATTAATTTTATACAAATTTATATTGATTTAAAAATTTTGGTATATCCCTATGGAGTTAAAAAATTCAAGGAATCTATAAAAATGTAGTTGAGAATTGCTGATTAACTATTTAGTTACTATAAATAAACAGTCTAAATAATATAAAATTCAAATTATTATAATTAAAGTTCAAAATGCAGTTTAACAGAATCTATTTAATAAATAAATAATTCACATAAATAAAACTAATTTATATTATGCAATTTGATTTTTAAATTTATACAGTAAAACCTGTCAAGTTGGACACCTGTCTATGTTGAACGACTTTTCCTGGAACCGGAGAAAAGCCTATATTTTACTATATGTCCAAACCTCTATATCATGGATACTTCTCTATCTTGTATCTGGAACAACTGTTAGTAATAAGATGGACACTTTTTGATTATTGGTTGAAATAAAATATTAAATTTTATTTAGGTTTAGAAGATTAACCAAAGGAATTTGTGAAAGAGAAACTTATAATATTGATTAGTCATGGTTTGAGATAATTGCTGATGACTTATAAATCCATGGTTTACTTATTACTGTAAATACAAACACTGAGCATTGAGAAGAATCAAACCAAAACTAGCCAAATTATAGCCACAATATTTTATTGCAATAAAATTTAAAATATTTGGACTATAATTGGCTATATTTAGATTGGTTTATATTTTACTTTTTTTCTTTGAGAATTCTGTGCAGGTTCTTTTATTGTTGTGATTAAGCTTTCCTTAGAGATGTTAAAAAGCAGTAAAAGAATATTAAACTGACATTAGATAGCGTTAGAGATCTTAAAAAGCGGTAAAAGAAAATCAAATAAACTGACATCAGACCAAAAGAAGCGAGTTGCTGATCATTTACTATTCTGGATGCAAAAAGAAGCGAGTTGTTGATCATTTACTATTCTGGATGCAGTGAGATAGATTTATGTTGCATGACAAGAAGTTTCACAATTAACTATTCAGAAATGTTTTAAAAAAGCTGGGTTCCTTTTAGATTTCACTGAGGAAGCAAGAGCAAGAGATCAATAACTTTGACTTATGAGAAGAATTGAGTGATCTTCCTGAGAACTATCATCATAAAATTTTAATTGAAGATTTTACAAATTGACAACAATCTTATCCATCATGAATATGAAAATTGTAAAGCCAATGATTTAATTGAAAAGATTCTATCCAGTTCAATTCATATAGAGATTTTGTTGGAAGAGAAACCGAATGATCATGAAACAGTTTTGGAATACGTAGAGGAATTTGAACGATAAGTATTTTCTAATAATGAACCAGAGATTGTTAAAACTCTATTTAGTATAAGAAAAAATAAAATTGAAAATGTGTGGATGAAGTGTAAGTTAAATATAACAAAGGCAAACTCTACTTACAAACTTCTTTTCAAATAAATAATTCTTATGTTGAAAGCACTGTCAGGCTGAAGTGTATATTTGACATTTTTGAGTTTCATTTAAAATAATAAAGGTTTTCAATTTGATTTGAATAAAGGTTTACATTGACATGAAAATTTAGTGTTTAATAGATTTTGAAAAGATTTTGATTTCATGAATCTCTCTATGTTGGACATCTAACTTGAATGCATTTTGAAGGAACCAAATGTGTCCAACTTAAACAGGTTTTACTGTATATCTAAGTCTCAAAACTCACATATACAATAACCTTTGTAAAATCTGGGCATATTTTATTAAAGAATTGTTATTTTAAAACAGGACATTTGTACACTATCTGGGAATGGAAGTTATTTATACAATATACTGATAAACCCAGAGGGTCTCTACTTTTGCTTCTTGGCTGTCATTTTGATTTTTCCGATTTCATAGCAAACAATGGAATTTTTATTATAAACCCAGTTGTACTGTATTGTATAGCTAGATACACAGTTTGAAATACTTTTTTATGAATGTTTAGCATTTATTTATTGCAATTAATGTTCATATTTTCAATTTTTTTTTATTATTCATATTTAAAAAAAACTCAAACCCAGGAACTCATTAAGCAAGAATTTAGAAACTAAAAACTACCTGGATATAGAAATGATGCCAAGAACAATGCATGAAAAATTGAGAATTCAAAGTCCAATATATTAAAAATGGTAATCTGAAGTTTAAATATATAAATCTAAACTAATCATTTATGACAAATCAGATTTTGAAACTGAAAAATTAACAAATTAAAATATTTTAAAAAGAACTTAACATATAATTAATTTCAAGAATTTTCAACTTACTTCAGATTCTTTGACACTTTCTACTTTAGCAACATAAACTAAATGGCATATTTCTGGTTCAATTGAATTAAACTGAATTCCATTGAAGTTTTTATAAAATTCATCAGCTGTTTGCTGTAGATAAACAAAAATTGATTATATTTTTAAAACTAATTTAATAATTTTAATATGCATTTATTTGAATTAATTTAATAGAAATGCACAACAAAATTATTTTTTATTATTTTAAAGTTACTATAATTATAAATTAAAGAACAAATAAAATTCCAAATTATTTATTATTATTATTTGCATGTAAAATCCATTTATATTCACAAGATTGACAATCTGGTGGTTTGGCAATTTACAGCTAAAATTAATGACCATATTTTACTGGAAAAAATATATAACAAATTAGAAATTGTTTCATAATAAGCAAAAGCATGTTGCATTTATTTGTTTCACTAAAATTGAAAATCCTTTAACATTCAGTGCCTTTCAGAGAAAATGCAAAGTCTAATGATAACTAATATTTTTGAGGCCCTTCAAAATTTAAAATAAAACTGTGAACAAGAAAATAAAACCAATGGTATTTAATATTTATTCAATTATTGGGAATACAAATTAATTCGATCCTTTTTTTGAAATAAAACCAATGGTATTTAATATTTATTCAATTATTGGGAATACAAATTAATTCGATCCATTTTTTTATCAATCCGATTTTTCGATCCGTTTTTTGGTCAAAACTGCATTTATTTCAGAAAAAAATGAATGAACAGATTAATCAAAGTATTGTCCATTGCTGGCTACTACTTTTTCCCACCTCTCAGGCAATTTTCGAATTCCATCTTGAAAAAATGTCTCGTCTTTTGAGGTGATCCAAGTTACAAGCTAATTTTCGATTTCTGCGAAAGAAGTGAACCGATGACCTGCCAAATCGTGCTGCATCCGTCAGAACAACCAGTAGTCAGAAGGAGCAATGTCCGGAGAATACGGCGGGTGTGGTAAAATATCCCACTTGAGCGTTTCCAAATATTTTTTTACGACATTTGTGACATGAGGCCAAGCATTTTCATGCAGAAGAATAACTTTGTCGTGTCTTTGCTCGTATTCCGGCCAACCAGTAGTCAGAAGGAGCAATGTCCGGAGAATACGGCGGATGTGGTAAAATATCCCACTTGAGCGTTTCCAAATATTTTTTTACAACATTTATGACATGAGGCCAAGCGTTGTCATGCAGAAGAATAACTTTGTCGTGTCTTTGCTCGTATTCCAGCCGTATTTCTCGTAATGCACAGCTCAAACAAATCAATTGTAGCCTATACCGATCACCCATAATAGAATCGCCAGGTTGTAGCAGCTCATAGTATACAACACCCTTTTGGTCCTACCAGATACAGAGCATGACCTTGGAACCGTGAATATTCGGCTTTGGTGTTGATGTTGAAGTTGATGGCAACGATTAACCAGGCATAGCATAGTATTTTCTCTTCTTGGGGTTGTCGTAGAATATCCATTTCTCATCCCCAGTTACAATCTGATGTAAAAAACCCTTTCCTTGTTGCCTTTGAATCAGCTACTCGCAAGTGAAAAGTCGCCTTTCAATGTCTCTCGGTTTCAGTTCATAAGGCACCAAATTGCCTTGCTTTTGAATCATTCCCATAGATTTTAATCGTATGGAAACTGCTTGTTGAGTCACTCCAATTGATCCTGCAAGCACCTCTTGTGTTTGACTCAGATCTTCATCGAGTAATACCTCCAATTCTTCATCTTCGAATTTTTTTGGCTGTCCAGAGCGAGGCTTGTCTTCAAGGCTAAAATCACCATTCTTGAAATGTCAAAACCATTCCCTATATGATTTATCAGTTGGAGCATTGTCACCATAAACTTCCGCAAGCAATCGATGTGCTTCAGCTGCACTTTTCTTCCAATTAAAACAGAAAATTAAAACCTCCCCGCAAATGCTTAGTTAACACAAAATTTGACATATTCAACACAAAAAAGAAATGTCAAAACCATTCCCTATATGATTTATCAGTTGGAGCATTGTCACCATAAACTTCCGCAAGCAATTGATGCGCTTCAGCTGCACTTTTCTTCCAATTAAAACAGAAAATTAAAACCTCCCCACAAATGCTTAGTTAACACAAAATTTGACATATTCAACACAAAAAAAAACAATGTTTTTGTTTGAATCTCAAAGCGATATAAACTGATTATTATTGACAGATATCTAACCTCTCTGAAATAAACAATATCAGGTGTCATGATAAACATTCGTGACAGAAGCGCCATCTTTTGAAAACGGACCAAACTAATTTGTACTCCCAATATAACATTTATTTATTTCACAGAAGCTTTGCATACTTTAATATTAGCAGTGATATAATATATAGTGGTAAATGTACAAGAAAAACAAAAACATTGACACTGACAATAGAAAAATAAATTTTGACAAACACTGAAGTCAGAACAGTATAAAAATAAATATACAAATATATTTTTTCTAACATATTGAATTATAAATTGAGGTCCCTAAAACTGTGAGGCCCAGGGCAACCACCCCTTTTACCTCCCTCTGATGGACAATGATAACATTTATTATAAAATATAATAAAGAGTATCAGTAATAAACAACACAGAATTCTAAACAATCATATTATTAATTTATAAAATATTAATTTTGATATTTTTTCACAAGAATGAACTTTTTTAATAAATTGGGTTTATGTTTTAAAAATTCATAAAATTCTATATATATCATGTTGGAGTTGCATTTGGCATAAATATATGCTGTCAATGTTTCAACTTTTAATTGGGTTTTCTCAGTGGGCCACATATTATTCACTAATGAAAATATTCATTCAGTGTGGTATTAGATCCGGGGAGATAGAAGCAAAATTCAATGATTTTTAAATGTTTTTAAACCATATGAGTTTGTCTGTGAAATATTTTAAAAAATCTAATCCATCTGTTAGCAGGACTCATCATTTTGTCACCATTCTTCAATCTTTTCACAGGTGACAACATTAAGTTTAAAGTAATAATCTGTTTTATAAATAGACAATAGCAGATAGTGTAGCACTGAAGAGGGACTAGAAAAAAGTCCGAAAACGTCATGCAGTAAATAAATCTATATGAATAACTTGCTTATGGAGCTGATTATTTGAGAAATTTTGATTTTTGATAACATTACATTTTGATGTATTTCAGTTAATAGGCATTAATAAAATAAAAATAGAAATACAAAGAAATTTACCCCATTATGAAATTGAAAAAATTAATACTTTTATCCTCATTTTGCATTTCATATTATTTGATACTTATTCACTTCAATTTTTTAATAATTGTATTATAAAATATAATTATTTAATTATTGTAATTTTGTTTATAGTTATTAAATTTTCAATAATTGTATTATAAAATATAATTATTTAATTATTGTAATTTTGTTTACAGTTATTAAATTTTCAATAAATTTAATACATTTCTTTAAAACATTAGCCAATCATATATGAAGTTTCAGAAATTTGATGAAAATTTATTATACAACAGTTTTAAATTTAAATTTATGACAGATTTCTTATTAAAAAAGCTTATAAAATTAAAAAAATATCTGGCAATTAAATAATTCCATTAAATTGCTTTATGTAACTGAGAAGATAGTCTAATATTTAATATATATGCATGCTCAATAGCATTAATAAGTGAGTAACGAAAATTCTCAGCTTTAACTGCAGGGTGTATAAACTTCAAATTTATACAAACTTTCAAAGATAGCATTAAAGTCACATCCGAAGGAAAGAAAAGCCTCTGTGGTTGGAGGACAGAATATATTCATTATCTGGCCCAAATGTCATAAGAAGTGACTAGAATCCCCAATTTTAAGGTGTAAGCTATCAAGCTGAGAAGATGAATGGTGGAGAGAAAAGTCACTAACAGTGCCTCTCTAGAGATTGATCGACTCTTGATAGATGGAGGAAATTTCTGGGACCTTGTGTGGATATAGGCAAGATATAGACATTTTATTTTGATAATCTACACACTTTGCTGATGCCTTTGGTATGCAAGAGTATATTCTATACCCTCTGGTGGCAAATGTATGGTCATTCCCAATAGTCTATTGAATCGAGAATGCTCACTTATATTTCCAGTTTCCATAAAACAACAAACTACATTAGAAATAGTTTGTGCTGTTGGATGTTTTTGGGAAATAAATTTTAAGGTATACTGCTTTGCAGCTTCCCAGACATTACAATGACATTCACCATAAAGTAAAATTATCTCACAATAAACTCATTATTTGTTTATTTTTCCATCTTATTCAATGTCAACAACAGAGAAGTGAAATTGAAATGTTATCATTTCTTGCAGATCTTTTTTATTTTCATTTCAGATATTGCATCAGTGAAATCATTTGAATATATCTGTACTTTTTTATAAGACATTTATTGTTTATAGCAAATAAAATAATTCTAAAAAAATTATCTTATCTTTCCCTTCTGAAATACTTCATTAGTAAATGAGCAATTTCCATAGTTATTGCTTTCTGTTTACCTCATATTTTACCATCTGTAAACATGTTCTGTGCAAGAAACTGAAAAATTCCATTGAAAGTTAAATGAAAAGTCCTTATGTTAATAAATAACGACTTTTGCAAGAATCCTGTATACATTAGTACCCAACTTATGCAATTAATTCATGCAAAAATTTTCACATAAGTCCAACAATGCTTAAATTTGATATACATGAATGGGCATATTAGCAAATGAAATTTATGAAGATACTTTAAGCACATAAAATAAGACCAAAAGTGATATTTTTATAAAAAGGTATATTGTTTAACGAATTATTAATTTGCATTTTATAGAAATTCAACAAAAACAGAGATTTACACATCTGTATAGCCGTGAAACTACAAATCAGAACTAAATTGGGGATCTATTATATATAAAAATAAAGGGTTCTCAGAAATGTATATAAAATCCAAAGTGAATATGATAATAATGAATTTGTAGAATATAGATAAAATTGAAAAATCCTGGAAAATTTTGAACTTATCTATTGTAATCATACCAACTCAAAATTTCTCATTATGTATAATGAAAGATTTCAAGAAATTTTTATTGCAATAATTGAACATGCAACACAGAAGTTTCATTAAATTTTAGAGTTTTAATATTATATACATTATATCTGATAAATTAAAAATACAAAACTACTTTATAATTCCATAAGAAAAAAATATATTTACTTGATTTTTAAATTTGAAAAGAACCATATATTGATTTGGCTTTGATTCACGAATAATCCTCATATGTTCAATATTTTCACTGTAAATTATAAAAATTTTTTTAAAATTTAACATTTCATAAAGTAAGAAAATTCTTAAAATTTATATATGTTATCTACTGTAACACTTTATAATACTTTATAGAAAAATTTGACAAAAATTCCATATATGTAACTAATCTTTATCAAATGAAACAGTTATAATAAAATAGCATTATTAATAATGACAATTATGCATTTAGTATCAGAGAAAGTAGAAACAAAAAGATAAACTTAGTTTTCAAACAAGGAATGCAGCATGAGTATATTTTTAATTTTATATCAGAATCAATATAAGTAATTTATTAACTGATGAAAAATAACAAGATCCAAAAAGAGAAAAGCCATCATCCAATATTTTCATCAGTCCCACTGACAAATATTTTTTCTATTAATGAAGAATACACATTAATAAATGTATATAGGACACATTAATATTTAAATAATAGAGGTGAAGTTCATGACATTGAAAATTTGAATTTATGATGGCAATTTTTTTATGATGGAAATTTGCATTTATGATAGCTGCCATCAACAATTTTGCAATAATGGTGGCCATTACAATATGCAACTGTTTATGAAGCAGTTGAGTGGATTTATCCAAAGCAGTACCTAGTTTAATTGTTATAGATCATATTTTAGTTTATTTTAACAGAATTACTCAATATTTTCCTATTATCTACAATATTTTTTAATTTTCAGTATTTTATAGCTCATTTTATGAAAAATTCAATTTTTTCCTAAAAATTTCAGTAATATCACTTATCAAGTCTCATAATCAGAATAATTTTGATAGATTAGAGTATAAAACCGACAGGCTGGGATTAAAAAAAATCCAAATTCTATTGAGCTATTCAAATATAAACATTGTTTGTTTATACATAATTTAAAAAAAACTATTTCAGCATCAAAAGTGCATATTTTCAACAAATACACATAAAAAAACTGATTTCAAAAGCTGAATTAATAAAATCAGGATTGAATTTTTTAATTTCATTTTTTATAGTTTTTTTATCATTTTTTGTTCCACTTCCTTGAAATCTAGACACTCTAATGGCAACAAACAGATTAAGTATTATTTTGTATTAGTTGCAGATAACTGTCATTTTGTGATATATGGTAAATTTATGAATAATTAGCATAGATTTCCAAAATGAATAATAAAGTAGTTAGAAGGTTAAGAATAAGAAGAAAATGTCTTCATTTTTAGCACTTGCCAAAAATGAAAACATGAATGCAATTGAAAAGCACCATATTATTGAAGTGCTATAAAGCAAGGTATACCTATATTGATGAAAATATTTAAAAATTGACAAACATTTATAAAATCATGAAAAACTTTACAGCAGATATGCAAATGATAATTATATTATTTACTAATTAAATCAGTCATAAATGAACAAAAATTTTTAAAATTTTATATATATGTATGTATGTATGTATATATATAAAACTACTTTTTAAATTTTTGAAGAAACATTTTGAAAAATAAATAAATAAAAACAATTTACATTTATAATAAGTGATTTTTAATTTTTCAATCTGCACAAATTTAAACTGAAGACTATATAACCTATTACTTACTTGACAGGAGCTGTAAATTGTAAAAGATCACGAGTTGTCATTGCACCAGGAACAGCCAATATACATAACATTTCACTTCTTTCTGCTTCTTCTGCTAAAGGAGTCCGTTGGCTTTAAAATTTCATATTATTATTAGTATTTAATACTTTATACAATATAAATTGATATGTATTTTTAAAAAAAATTGAATAAATAAAAGATATTATTCTGTTGATTTGATGCAAATGATTGTATTTTTATCATTTTTACAGGATATTCAATTATTATGCTATACTTGGAAAAAACATTATATAATATGAAAATATGAATATAAAGATTTAATATTTATTGGAAATAGCTAGGTGCTATTCTCTTGTATTATATGCCAAAATCAAAATGTGAATGCTGAGTGTATTGTGAATTTTTTTGGATTCTTCATTTTTTTGTTCTCTACTTTTCCTTACTAAAATTGTTTGCCTCCACCTGTATAATCAATCAAGCATGTGCTGCTTATCTACATTTTAATATCTTTTTCTAACCTCAAATAACCTTCATATCAAATGGTTATCATTTTAATTTATATCAAAGCAATAATAACAACATAAAATCTTAAAGGAACTGCTTATTTCTTAATTATCACAAGTTCAAGCATTAAAAAAGACAAATAGCAGCCAAACATAACAGACTAACACTTTAATATAAGCAAAAACGTTTTCAGTACATTATATACCATCTTCAGTTATACAGAATTATGAACAGAACACATTTAGAACTACAAAGAATTTAAATTACATCACATAGAATACTTTTAAAAAAACAATAAAATAGCCAAAAGTAGCAATTATACAGTTACAGAAGCTATAATAAAAATTTAACAAGAGCTTTAGTCATAATAATAAAATTAACAGATGCTCACGAATTAACAACATTGCTTTTGAACCGCATATTTCCAGGCACTGCTCAACTCTTCAGTAGAGTTGAGCAGTGCCTCTCTAGGCGCCTAACGTTGATAACAGTCTCATTCACAGTGGATTTTAAAATTTCAATTTTTTCTCTTATTGGCAGATCTTTCCAATTATAAACATTTTTAACAACTTTCGCATCTTGCCATAAAATATTAATATCCTTTTAGAATGCCCTTTGCACTAAGGCAGTAACCTTTGACCAATTGTCTTTGTGTTCCACCAGCCTATCTTAAAATTCCTAGCCATGGAACCTACATAAACTTCATCCTTGTTGTTCTCAATATTGCTTATAGGAATTTTATAACAATTATAATTTTACAATTTGGGAAATGATTAAAAAATCTGATCTGATATAATTTTGGCTATTAATCTATTAAAAATTAAAGCAAATCAAGAAATGCAAAACGTCTTAGAAATTTAGTTAAAATTAGAATCCATTTTTCAAATCAAAGGGACTCATTAAAAATGTATTTGATGTTAATAAATTGGGTGAAATAGATTTTAAGATGTATGATCTATCTATCATAATGCTATTGTACAACTAATTTTCCGGTTTTAACACACATCAATGTGCGATTGAATTTTTGTTTGGGAATAAACTCCCTACACAAAAATAGAATAAGATCAAAAACAACAAAGAAACTGATGATATATTATTTTAATACTTGTCTAAAAATTTGTAGTTTAATATATAGTCAACAGATGGAATCACATTGGTTATATTTAATTTAATTATTAATTTCAGTTATTTCTAAAATAATTTGTAGTGCTATAGTTATTTGGCTAATATTTGGTTATTATTTGCACTTTTAACATTTCAATTTATTCCATTATTCATATATTGAAGATACTTTTAGAATCCATTAAATTACTACACTGCTCCATTTTTATAAAACAATCATTATATTAATTATAATGAGCCAGAAAAAATAAGTCTAGCATGGGAACATTGTGAGATATGTTTAACGGGTTATTAATACAAAAATCTGACTAATAATTTTAAGCAAGAAGTATGACCTAAGCTGATTAGCAATAAGCTGAAGAAACGTAATATTGAAGATACTTTTAGAATCCATTAAATTACTACACTGCTCCATTTTTATAAAACAACCATTATATTAATTATAATGAGCCAGAAAAAATAAGTCTAGCATTGGAACATTGCGAAAAGACGACGAAGAAGGTGCATAGAGTAAGGAACGATCACTAAAATAAAGGTATTATTAAAAATGATCCCTGTATGTTTAACGGGTTATTAATACAAAAATCTGACTAATAATTTTAAGCAAGAAGTATGACCTAAGCTGATTAGCAATAAGCTGAAGAAACGTAATTTAAATTCGAATATTATGAAATTCTTTTGAATTTTAGAATTTAGAATATAACTGTATTTATTAACTGTTGTTTAGTTACTGTTAGCTTTATTTAATAAAGAAATTTGTTGAATGAGAATATTGTTTCTTCCCCTGCTTAAAGTGCTTAGTGATTGTTTTACTTTTGGAATATCCTGAAATAATATAACTAAAGTTCTTAGCACTATTTGCAATAATTAAACATTTCTATATTAAATAAAACTTTAATATCAAAAACGTTTTTGACTGACTTCTCAGTCCTCTTCAATTGAAACAAACAAAAGAACATTTGTACAACTTCTTAAATTTGATTATTTGTTATCAAAATCAAAAAAGAGAAGAAAATGAAACAATAGAAATAATGGAAAACAACAAATATTTAAAAGTCCCATATAAAAGAAGCAGAATGCGAAGAATAAAAATGACTGCAAAAAAACAAAAAATAAAACTAGCATATAGTAGAAACAAAACACTATTTGATAAATTAAGCAACAAAAAAGATAAAAAAACAGAAATATATACAATTCTAGTTTTTAACAAAATATATTAGTTACATGAAGATTTAGATCAAATAAAGGAGCACAAAATAGACATATCCCATGGCAAAATGACAACTGTCCTTAGCAGTAGATATTACAAATACAATATAGATATTGCATGGAACAATGCAAGAGTAATAAAACCAATTTTTAACCAAGACAGTGCTTGAAGAATAAACATCCTAAATGAACAATACAGTATAGTCCTGGCAACATGGAAATATTTAATTAAAAATAAATTATTATTATATATAGTGGATTTCACTTAATTAGGCCACTGGTTAATTGGGGTAGCCACGTAATTGGGCCAAATCTCAAAGAACGGAAACCAAACTAATACATAATTTAAACACTTAATTGGGACAAAGCAGAGAAGGAATTTTCAATTTTTGATATATTTTAGGGATTTTTCGAAAGTATGGCAACACTATGTGCACTAATACTTGTGCTTTCTTAAAAAAAATCCTTATATAAAAATTATAACAGCATCTTATTATTCTTAAAAAATCCTGATATAAAAATTATAACAACATTTTATTGTATCCGGTAATTTTCAGGTTAAACCTTTCTACAAGACAATACAGACTAACACAATGGAGAGAGTCGTTTTTCGTATCCTATTACCTACACATTGTCAACACACTGTCGCCGCACTAATATAAACATCCATTCTTTAGTTGTATGATAAGTAAATATCATTGTTGATAAATAAATGCATAACAATACTGTATTTGGCAACACTAGCGTGATGAGAATCAATTATCTATTGTCATGAGTCTGGCAAATGTGCATCTACAGTATTTAAGAGTCTACCGTTACTGTATCTAGCGATATTCATTTACAGTGTGATTTTATTTAAAATTTTTAAATCTTTGCCAAGATAGCAAGAAAAGGAGTTACACTTTCAAGTAAAATTGTTTTGCTGGATAAAATTAAAAGCCAGCCATTTAATATATAAAATTGCTTTGCTGGATAAAATTAAAAGCCAACCATTTAATACAAGCCTTCGTAGACTCGCTGAAATAAACTAAAATCTACCATAGTGCATCTTCTACAACAAGAAAATCAACTGCGTGAGGAGTGAGCATTACAGAAAGAAATTTCGGAAAGATCCAAAAGAAAGCATGATAGTAAGGATCCAAAAGTCGAAGAAGCATTACATCAATGGTTTTCTTTAGTTAGCAGGCAAGGTGTGATTATCAGTGGCCCAGTGTTGAAGATGAAGTCAGAGGAGATTGGTAAGAAGCTAATAATTAGGTATCTATCTTAATAAAGTATTAAAATAGGTACCTAATTATTTTTTTACCTATTACTTATTTATCTACGAATTACATATTTTATTTTAAAATTTATTACTACTTTGTTTAATTGGGGCAGCCGCTTAATTAGGCCAAAATGGCTTAATCCCAACTTGTCCCAATTAAGCGGAATTCACTGTATATATCAATATAAATAATTTTTATTTTTGTTGTTATAAATAATTTTATAAAATAATTAGTAAAATGATAACAAACTGTTATATAACTAACAAAAATTAAATTTAAAAAGTTTTACAGATATTCTTTTATTTGAATTATGTTTTGTTCTTTTTTTTAGATCAACTGAAGAGAACTGAGATATTGCTTGAAAATGCAATTTGATATTAAAGTTTTAATTAATATAGAAATGTTTAATTACACAAATAGTATTAAGAATTTTAATTATATTCTTTCAAGATATTGTAAAATTATAAGCAGAGTTCAGAATTTAAATTACTCTTGGAATATTATAATTACTGTAATTTTAGTAAAAATGTCTTACTTTTAAAATAAATTCTTAGACATTATATTCATTCATCTGCCAAATTATTTATTTGGCAAAAAATATTTTGACTATTGCCTGATTCAGATATTATAATACTGAATAAAATTTTTGTTTGCACTTGATGAGCTATATCAGTCATTTATTTTGAACATTAAACTTGTAGCCTGGGAATAAATCATCAAAACCTTATGATTTCAGATAAAAGAAAAGTAATTGAATTCATATAGTTTGTAGCTAAATGAAATTCTACTTATCAGTCTTACTTTTCTTCAGAAAATAAGCTAACAAGTTTTTAGGAAATATATATTATTCTTAAATGCATGCATAAACTATATTGATATTATTTATTCCATATATTGATATTATTTTACTTACTTTTCTTTATAAAGATGCAAAATACCTTTTGTAACTTCTACAAAATGATTTCCAGAATAAAATGGTATTTGAGTAGGAAATAATCCTCTAGATCTATGTTCTGAAATATTTGCACTATTATCTGATAAAGCAGGTGATGATTCTTTTTGCATATCTAAATACAAATCACAATAAGGTGGTGATGATTCCTTTAAATTTACAGTTCTTTTTAATTTACTTAAAGAATCAGGACAATCTTCATTCATAGATAATTCTTTTTGCTTTGATAAATCTTTTGAAGAACTGTCTTTACTTGATGGTTGATTTTCTGAATTGTCTTTACTTCCTACATGGAAAACTGGTTGTTTCCTTTTATCATTAAATTCTACCTGCTCTATTGTGCTCTTTCCTGCAGCCCTTTTCTTCCTAATGGGAGGTAATGGTGCATTCAAATTTTTAACTTCTGATGTACTATCAATATCAACTGCTTTTTGTTTTATTTCACAAGCATCTTTTTCTCCTTCTGTTATCTCAGTCAAATTATCATTCTTATCAACACATATATCATTTTCTAATACTGATGGTATTTCCTTGCTAACATTTAGAAGTGCTATAATTAAAATAATGATGAATTATTTTTTTTATCAAGAATTGCATAAAATATTAATAATCAAAGTTTAATTGAATTATTAAAAAATTAGTATAATGTTAAAATGCATTAGAACAATGATAAAGTCACTGAAAATTCATTTTAATAATATTAAATAAGATTCAGTTCTGTAAAATCCATTTGACAATTTTTGTTTAAAAAAACTAAATAATACATACTTATACCAATGTTTTTATGCTAAAATTTATCATAATTTTCAATCAAAGATGAAGGCTGATTTGAGATTTAAATATAAATCATAGCCTATGAAACAATGATATATGTGATTGTATAAGAATATATTGTATTAAATAATAACTCAGCAATGAGTTGCCAAAATCTTAATCAGTTCTTTATAAAAAGTTATTGATCTAATAAGTGAGATAATTGAAACCTCTTGTTAATAAAACAATAAATTATAAATGTAAAAAATTAACATATTGCATCTATATAAGTTCAGTATATTAATGGAAATAAAGAGGAGGAAACATCAAAAAAGTTTAATTTCTGGTTTTTTTGAATCCACAAAAAAAGTTGTTTTTTTTACAGGCTCAGTCGTTCAGATAGCAGAGCATTCTTTTTCTGGCAAGGAAGCAACAGTGCAGCATTTGGCATGCACATTTTAATATTCAAATTGAAATAAATTTTAGACTTATTATTTTTGCATTCTTAATTTCCTCTGCCTTAGTTATTTGCAATTACTACTAACTCTATCCTAAGTTTATTGCTTCTTAATACCTATTAGTATTTTGCTTACCTGTTATTGAAGAACATAAAATAGTCATACGAATGGGTAAACAAAATATTACATTGACTAGTAATGTGTGTGAAGATGACATCACTATATTTTGGGACAATGCAAGTATAATAAGTCCCATCACAAACAATGTAGAAGAAAACATTGCTGAGATAATAAAAATAAAAAAAAAAGAATGAAGACAAATGTAATTAATGATAATAAGCCAAAAATCTCCCAATGTCATGGCACTGGTGCACAAAAGTTAACATGTAAGTGCTGCATTATGATGATGCTTCCTATGTGTAGAATTGAATGACAAATTTATATAATTTCTGCCATCTATTACAGAACACCATTTAATATTGTAAATATATATATATGAATAATTTAGACTTATTTATCTTAAAAAAATTATTTAAGAATTATTTATTTAAAAACTTTAAAAGAATTTTATGTAAATATATATATATGAATAATTTAGACTTATTTATCTTAAAAAAATTATTTAAGAACTTTAAAAGAATTTAAAAAAAAATCTTTCTAAAAAACTAAATGCATTTTAAACTCTTGAATGTACATGCATTCTAATATTTTGTTATGTTTCAAAGTGTTCATTTAAAAAAGTGTGTATACTGAAGCAGGTTTCTTAGAAAAATCAAAAACATTTTATAATAAAAAACACCTTTCCTGTTATAAGGACTGATGTCTGTGTGAAATAGTAATAAAGAACAGGAATTTTAAAACTTTAATAAAAAGTTAATTTTTTTCATTGAAAATTTAATAAAATGATATTAATAGCAATCTTAATTTAAAATCATTCTATTAATTATGAAATTTAAGTTGATTATATTAAATAGTATTTTGTGTCCTTTCATACACTGTGAATATGAAAGATCATTTCGTTGATTTGTTTTTATTTTATTAATTCAGAAAATTCTAATAAGACAGAAACATTGTAATTAATCTTTAATTTTTCATTAAAATTAAAAACTCATTATAAAAATACCACTTAATTTAAATTACCATAATTAATTGTAAAGATTTAAATAAACATTGATATATACCAACATCATCAAAAGTTTCAATAGTTATGTCATGTAATTCTCGCCATCCACGATATTTTTTTTTCCACGAATCTGGATCTTCTTTTTTCTCTCCTTTTTTTTCAGCAGGAAGAAATTGCTCATCTGTCTTTGAATCTTCAGAAAGTGAATCTATTGTTTCAGGAACTAATTCTTTCACTTTTTGCTGTTCTGCACAATGCATAATTCGTTTCAGCTTTGGTGCTATAGACAAAATATTTTAAATTACTGACTAAATTAATGACTGTATATAAATAATTAATTATATAAATTAATTTTCTACATCTATAAATAAATTAAAAAATAAAATTTTAATTTGAATATTTATTGAAATAAATTACAAGAAATACAGTAACTCTTCACTAATTTGGATTAATTGGAGAGATTATCCAGATTTAGTGAAAATCCAGATTAGGTAAATAGAAAATCATCTCGAGATAAAATTAGAACACAGATAAATGGAAAATTTAATGATTTAAATAGTGCTGATGAAAATAAATAAAAAATATCATTGTATATAGTTTATTTGAAACTTATAAAAAACAGTTCATTTATTCATTGATAAAAAATTCAAAAGTTGTAATAATTTATTCAGAAATAAATTTTTCATTTTACATATCTCAATCTGGTTATCAAAATCTAAATTACTGTAACCAGATTACCAAGAGTTTACTGTATTTATATTGAAGAACTACCAGCACAAATAAGATAGGCTGTTTCTGTTCATAAGCAAATAGCAATTTCAAATCAATCATCACGAGTAATGCTCTAATATTGTTGTTATTTTTAATTCGAATAACGAACATTGTCTTGGAACGGATTATGTTCGTTAACCAATCACCCACTGCATATTAAAAATATTTTTTTTCAATTTTCAAACAATATTTTCCTAAGAAATACAATAATTTATAGCTCAAAAACATGCAATCTTAGCACTACAAACTGCAGTAGAATTAAACAAAAATTTAAATAACTGTTAAAGATTTTGTTTAGTATACAGGTAGTCCTTGACTTATGATGGGGCTCTGTAATGGGGTTACATCAGAATGGGGACTTTTTTATTTCTTGATGTGTTTGATTTCTGTTTTAATATTTTCATAAATTAGAGTTTCTATTTAACTTAAAATGGTTAAAAATGTATAAATTTACATAAACATTTATAAAAGTTATTTATTAACATATATACAATTAAATACATAAATTAAGAAAGAAAAATTTAAGAAATTTTTTCATCAGTAGTATTACTTCTGTTAATGGACATGATAAGGTTATGATGAGATATAAAAACTTCAGTGAGAAAATAACACTGACTGCTGATTAGCAACTAACAAGCCAAAGGCTGTGATAAGCTAGGCTATACACCCACATGCAATTATCAGTCGGTCAGCTATTTGATTGCAGGATTGAGGACAAATGACTCTTTTGAGATTGTGCCCACTAGCAATTCTTTTGTCAGCCAACTAAACAGTTTGTAACCTGTGACAAACTAAACAATCATCCAACTAGGGTGTGACATATAGCTTTGTACTAATCTGTGCCCACTTGCAACCAAACAGTTGGACTAACACATCTGGATGAAAATTTGTCATTTGCTGCTGAGTTTTTGGTGGGCTGCATAAATAGTTAAGTAAAACATAAAACTAGTTTCATATTTATAATATCTGTAAAAATGAATATTCTTACTGAATATATTATTATTTAATTATATAACCATAAGGAAATACACATTGAATATATTGTATTTGCTAGTTAGAGGAAATGGTAATGATCGGACCAAAAAATTTATAGAGACACTTCAGTCTAAACTAGCCTTATATAATAAAGGCCATAAAAGAACATTCCAATAGGAATTTAATTGCTCAATTTTGGACAGAAGTTTGCCAAACTATGATAGAAAATTGGTACAACGGACCTAGAAAATAAATTGTTGGACAACTGTTTAGTTGCATGTGAATGCACATCTCAATTGGTTAAGTGTTTAGTCACTTATGTGGGCACAGAGAGACGATCAGTCAACCAAATAATCAGATAACTGCAAATTACATGTGGGCGCACAGCTTTAGAATTGGGTGATCAGACTAGCAGCTATTATGTATTGTTGAAAGGCTTTGCTTGCTGACTAATAGTGATGCTGCAATGCATATACAAAAGCAATGTGATATATGTATATGCAGAAAGCAAAATTGAATAAGAGAATTTTTTATAGTAATTTTTGGCTATTGTAAGTGAAAATTATTGTAAGTTGAAGGCTATCTGTATAACCACCCTCAGACTACAGCAATAAACAATTACAAGTTTTAAAAATCAAAAATCTTATTCTGAAAGTAAAATGATAAAACTTAAAATCTAAAGAAAAATGTTCCTTCATTGATGGTGTTTCATTCATTAAGTTTAGCTTACAACATAATTTTAACAATTTCATACTACAAGATATTTTAAAATATTTTCACCTAAATTATAAAAACTTGAGGAAAAAAAAATTTTCATCATTAAATTAAGAATTATAAGAAACTCTCCACTGTTATATATGATTTTCTATAGCATATAACCATGCCATTGATATCTGCTTTTTTATTATGATTCCATTTTTACTATGCTGTACTATGTTGATTGATTCCTTTACAATTCCATATCTTAAATTTCCACATGGTTTTAATACTTTTGCTTGGTCCCAATTCATCTCTGTACTGGCAAGATTTTATGAGCAAATAAAATCTTGCCAATGCAGATGAATTCATCCAGCACTTATATCAGTTTTATGTTCACTTAACCTATCCTGCAAATTTCTTTTTGTAATGCTTATAAATTCTTTTTTCTCCTTTAAATATTGGTTGTATATAAAAACTATGTAAACCTATTTTATGCTCCTTATATTTGTTGTTATCATTTCTTAGGACATTAAATATTGTAAAAATTCTTATGCATGCCAAATTCTTATGCAAACATTTTGGAACATTTCTTACTGCTGCTATTCTATTTAAGGAATACATTATCAATATATATTGACCAATTTCTGAATCAACTGAAACATTATCCTAACCATTGCTAGTCACTTGTTCCTCTTTATATATACTTTTTCAAATTTTAATATAGATTGGGTTCATAAACCTGTTAGTATAGCCATGGCTTCTACTATATACAATAATTCTATTGTACTCCTCTTTTTTTCCCTTTTCCTCTCTGCAGTATGTAAAGTTCCTTCTTAAATACAAAAATGTGACTGTTCTTTTATAGTAAAGGGGAGGTCATTTGACTATGTTGGTGTAAGTATGGGTTTAGAGGTTGGTTTCCTAGAGATGCTTATTACATGTTGGTTCTCCATTATAAATGTCAACATCTAAAAAAAATGCATTGCTTTGACTTTTCTGTGCAAGTTTTAAAACTAACCTCAAACTTTTATCTATAAATTTCCTTTTCAGTACCTCTGCCATATCCATAACTTTCCATGCAACATCATCATCTACTTATTTAAGATAATATTTGAAGGATGTTACAAGACTATTTATCATCTTATTTTCCACATAATTAAGGCATATTTCTGTAATATTTCAGTCATTAGATTACCTAAAGGTAGGCCGCAGACTAGCCTATAAATATAGGTAATATTTGTTTTCAAATGTGTAAAAAAGAAATCTTAGTACATTGCAGTGGTTTCCAAACTTTCTGTTTCTGCACACCACTTTTTTTCATAAAAAAATGATATGCCCCGGATTTTCATAACAGTCTAATTTTATAAACACTTTCTACTTACAATTTAATACTACAAAACAATATACCATATTTTTTATAAATAAAATTCTTATACATAGAAAATATATATTTATTATGGTGTAATAATTTTTAATACAAATTAAACAGATCTTACAAAAAAAACAAAAAATAAAAGGTGAAAATATTTTAAAATGTGTTATAGTATGAAATTGTTAAAATTATGTTGTAAGATAAACCTAACAAATGAAACATCATCAATGAAGGAAATTTTTCTTTAGATTTCAAGTTTTAAATATCATTGTAATTCTAAAATGAGATGTTCAACTTTTAAAACTTGTAATTCTTTATTGCTATAGTCTGAGGATAGTTATATACTAACCAAAAACTTTAAGTTATAAAAGTTTTTGTTTAATTCTACTGCTGTTTGTAGTACTAAAAATGTGTATATTTAAATTAATTTGATATAGAATTAAATTAGTCTAAATGTTATTTAAGCAATTAAATTGTTCTATAATGTATTGAAAATATTAATCGAAAGTTTTACCTATATACATATGGTCCCAAATCTTCAAGAACAACATTTTCAATCCTGTCATTTGGTATACTGATATTGAAAATATGTATATTCATATATAATGGTACAGGTGGATTTAACCATGTGTTAAATACTCTTGTACCTTCTACAAGTTTCAATTCCTAAAGTTGCATATTAAAGCATAAAACAATAAATTAAATATAAATGGAGAAATTTTAAAAAAATTTTTAAATTATAATTTTTATGAAGAATAATTATAAGATTATTTATTGCAAAATTTTAAAAATTCATTTAGAAAAGTTATCTTGTTTATATAAACAATCAAATTAATTATAAAAATGCATTAATTTCCTTGGAATTTTAAGTTTTTTCATCAATGAATTAATAATTAAATGACATTTAAATTACTATAATTAGCTGGAAAAAGTTTTTCTTAGCCAGAAATTGAATCTAGAATCTTTTAATTAATACTTAACACATTACTGCACCTTAATGGTGCAGTAATTAAGGCTTCAAATATTTTTCCTCATATAAAAGTATATATTAACATACATAATATTAAAATTTTAAAAAACTTAATGTATCTTTAAAAATTTATTCAATACAAATAAAGTTGAAAAAAAATAATTACAGATTGTTGTAAAATTTTGCTCAGATTTGATAAATTACAAGATAAATTTGAATGGTTCCTATTTTTCTTTCACTTTATATAATTGATTAACCAAACCCAGTTTAATTCAAAAATAAGTTTCTAAGCATATCATCATTATTTAGTAAAAAATAACCAGTTTATTTTATTATGTTAATCAAATACAGTGGTACCTTGCTTAACGACGGCTTTGGTTAATGACGAGTGGTTGAAAGAAAAAAAATGTCTTGGTTAACGACGCATGCTTTGGTTAATGACTCCTGATTATGTGAATTTCCGACAAAACAGAGCTCTCTAAAACAGCTCGTCATTGCATCACGTGATTAATTAGCTCAGTCAATTGTTATTTTTTTTTAACAATCAATTCAAATCTGACAATAACAAATTAATAATTCAAATTAATAAAATTATAAAAAACATTCAATTAATTAGCTTAGTCAATCATTACTTTTTTAACAATCAATTCAAATCCGACAATATCATTATAAATTATAACCATATAAAAATATATTTAAGTAATTGATAATTAACATATATAAAATTATAACCATATAAAAATATATTTAAGTAAATGATAATTAACATATAGTAATGAAAACTAATTATTTAATTAAAAAGTAATTTTTAACTAAATGATAATTAACATATAATAATGAAAACAAATTATTTAATTGATTAAAAATAGACGAGCAAATTGATAATTTAACATATAATAATGAAAACAAATTATTTAATTAATTAAAAATAGACTTGCAACAGTTCACTAGTTTTTATAACATATAATAATGAAAACAAATTATTTAATTAATTAAAAATAGACGGAACATATAGTAATGAAAACAAATTATTTAATTAATTAAAAATAGATGCACAATAAAACTATAATCATATAAAAATATATTTAAGTAAATGATAATTAACATTTAGGATGAAAACAAATTATTTAATTAATTAAAAATAGATGTGCATCAGTTCATTAGTTTTTAGTTTCCCATATAAAAATATATTTAAGTAAATGATAATTAACATATAGTAATGTAATTATTTAATTAATTAAAAATAGACGTGCAACAGTTCACTAGTTTTTTTAGTTTCTTAAAGATGATTTCTAGACGATTATTATTTTAAATACTGTGAGAAAGTCTGATTCTATTGTTTGTTTGTGTTATATATTACTTGATACCTGCGAGTGGTGTGACGTTGCTCTATTGTTTGTTTGTGTTATATATTACTTGACACCTGCAAGTGGTGTGATGTTGCAGTTTTGGTTTGTTTGTGTTATATATTACTTGACACCTGCAAGTGGTGTGACGTCTGTGTTATATATTACTTGACACCTGCGAGTGGTGTGACGTCGCAGTTTCTTTTTCCATTAGAAAAAAATGTCTGTCCGAGATCTTATAGTTCATATAGACAATAAATCGGTGCGTGTCACTTTTCGTTCGCCATCAAAAGGCAAAATCAAATTTTATCTATATAATAATCATTGAATCTATAAGCTGCTAACCAGTGTTTACGGGTTCATTTGTCAAAAAACGCCAAAGTGAGACCAATTGCCCTTCTAGTGAAGATTGATAATTAAAAACTGTTTCCATAAACAATTCATTTTATTAATGTTAATTTTTTTGTAGCAAATATAATAAAGGAATGATATTTTCCATATTTTTAGGACATTTTAAATGAGTTTTATCTGCATTTTTAATATTTACTATAGTTGTGGGAAGGAGCCGGAACGAATTAATCAATTTTCAATTAAATTCTATGGGAAATCGTGCTTTGGATAATGACGGTTTTAGTTAATGACGGTAATGCTGGAATGGATTACCATCATTAACGAAGGTACCACTCCGGAACGAATTAATCAATTTTCAATTAAATTCTATGGGAAATCGTGCTTTGGATAATGACAGTTTTAGTTAATGACGGTAATGCTGGAATGGATTACCATCGTTAACGAAGGTACCACCGTACTAATTTTAAAGACAAAATAAAAATATACAATAATTTGATGAACAAAATCTGAACAAATCAAATAAAAACTATTAATGAGAAAACTGTTATTAGCTGCAGAATAAAAATGCAAAATTTTGTAGTTTAACTATTGCATTATTCATATATCAGATGTTACTCAAGATTTTCTTTAATTTATATAAAATGTCTGATTACAATATAACAAAAGATTTTATTTAATTTAAAAAATATTGAACAACATTTCATATATGAAGTGGTGATATACTGTATTTATACTCCAAAATTTTGTATTTTCATTGCGTTATATTATATTGTACCATATAGTCATCCTGAATTACATTATTTTGCACTTACATTGTTTGTTCGGAATTCAATTAATTAACTTTAGAAATTTTTCCTTTTGTTGCTCTTATGTCATCTATAAATTGGTATCTAAACTGCAACTAAGTTGTTAACTTGTATGTATGTCTTCTAAGTTGTTAACTTATATGTATTAATGTCTTCTTGTTATTAATACCATCTGTCTAATTCGACTTAGACCTGCTGAAATTCCGAGTGTTTTCAAAAACTCTAGCTTGTGAGCTATTACTAAGAAAAGCTCTATATAGCTCAAACTACCAAAGCTTTTTTGATAAAAATTATTTATTAACAAATTACACTTCAATTCTTAAAACCAATTAATTGTTGGTCATTATAATTGTGGCCATAATGAATAATTTATTATTGACTTTGTTTATGATACAAGGATCTTCTGGCCAAAATGCTTCAAATACTGTTCATGAAAAAGAAAACAGTGTTAAAAGGCACTTGCAAAAAACAAACATTTTTTTGTTATTTATAAGAATTACAAATAATAAACAATAATACTTATAAGTGCTATCATTAACAGAGAGTACTTGATAAAGCCAAACAAAATAACCAATAACAAAAGCAATAATTCAGTCAATAGACATAAAGGTAAATTTGAATTGATAAAAATAATGTAAAAAGTTATACTTCATGTAAAAATAAGTTAAGATAAAAAAATAATTGACTTACTGGAGAAACTTCAATATATGAAAAGGTACAAATCTAGATTAATTAAAATCTTTTCTGAAAAGTTTTAAAACATTAAAAACAGAATAATTAATATGGTATAAACATTGGAGGCAAAATAAAAGAATCCATTAAAATGTACTGTAAAATAATATAATTGATTAAAATGTGTTTCATGGGTAATTGTGCAATCATCATAGATCTGTTAAGAAATATTTTCTATGTGATTTTATGCTGCTTTCCAATCAGTGGTTTTTAAGTAGCAAGACATTCTCAAGTACCCATCATTAAGGTGACCAACTTTTTTACAATGAAAAGGACACAAATTAATTGAAGAAAAAAATATCGTAAATAAAAGAAACATTTTATTCATTGCAACAATAATACACTATAATATGATAAATGCACAATAAAAACATTTGTAGCATTTTATATTGTAATTATGCTGACATGCCTATTAATTATTATTTAAATGAGTACTTTTCCATTGAATGAATATTTTTTGTTAATGTATCATCTCTTAACAATATATTGGAAATATCTGAACAAAAAATGTCCTTCATATTGAATTTAACGGCAAGTACTGCAACTAGAGTATCAACTTTCAATCTCAATTTCTCACCTGTCCAAAAATCATTAGCAATTGAAAAACTCTTTCAACTGCTGCATTAGTTGTAGGGAAGCATAATCTAAATTGAACAAGAATAAATAAATTTTCACATGGAATATGTTCATTTTTGAAATGGCTGAATATTCCACCCATCTTTTATCAATTTCAACATGTTCATTTTCCCATTTTATTAATTTTTCAGAATTTAAATATATATTCAGTCTTCTAATTTTTTCAAAGAAACAATTGTCATCTATTTTAATGTCTGGCATTTCTTTAAATAAAAACTCAACACAAGAAAAAGGAGGACATGTAGGAGGACACTTTTCGAGGGAGGACAGAACTTACAAATGAAGGACTGTCCTCCCTAAAAGACGACGATTGGTCACCTTACCATCATGGACATTCTGGATCATCAGATGGAGAACTAAGTTCAATGTGCAAAGTTCAGACCCATTATGAAAAATTTTTGGAGATATGGGATCCAGGAATTGAACTGGATCCTTCAGATGGTAAAACACAAACCATCCATCCATCCATCCATCCCTGTGAAGAAATATTGATGAGTGCACTTGACTTTATAGATCTCTACAGAGTCTGAGGAGATTTTTCTCTCCTATTTTTTATAGTAACTTGATTCCCAATCTGAACAACTGGTTTGATTTTGTGGTATTGGAACGTCTTACAGATCTGAGAATAATGATTATTGCTTAATTATAAACCGTTTTATTCCTTAATTATTACTATTACTTTTGTGTTAGGCCTAATGATGGTCCTGAAGGAGGGTTGAAAACATTTATCAAATAAAGTAATTTCTACAACCTCTTTTTTAGCATTTGCCTGTCAGAATTATTTTCCATCATCAATAAATATCATTAACCAACTTAAAAGACTTTCAAGACAGAATTCAAGTTTATTTGTGAAAAAACTCAAACTTAAGCAACCTGTTTACTTACAAAAATACCTAAGCTTTATGAAATCAAGCTGATTCAAGCCAGTAACTAATTCAACATTAGATCATGAACTGATTATGATGTTCAAGGTTTATTAAACTTATATTCTTTTGCCGCTTTGAACATAATTATGAAGAAAAACAAATATCTGATATTTATGGATAATTAGCAGGATGGCAGCAAGTGCATTATACTTTCACTCTGGAGGATTTGAGTTCAATTCTAGATGTCACACATTATTAGCCAAATGGCTATATATAAAGCTTTGGCTTCTCCAGAATTGAATCCAGATTCAATTCACCCCCATACCTTCAAATTTTTCCAAGAGTGTGCACATCTAATTTATTGAATACCATCTTCCATCAAGTCAGCTGATCACATATTAGTAATTATAGATTATATTAGACCAAACTTAAACATTTATTATATTTTATATATTTAATAATATAGTTATATAGTTAGAAATATTAAAAATAATTGTAATTGAAAATATGACTGTAATGATATATCTAAAAATCTTGTACTGTATTTATTGGAGCAAAAAAAAACTAAGAACTTTAAAGCCATCCTGTTATACTCACAAAAAAAAACCCATATCAAATTTCATACCTAAGAAATATTGGCATGTTTTCCAAAAATTATATTGGAGTGATTAAAAGCTAATTATCCATTTATTTTATTAATATCAATTTTATAGATGTCATATTTGAGAATTTTTCAAATTCAAAACTATCAATTATTATGGATTTAAATTTCATTATAAAAATACTCAAGCATTAAACAGCCACTTCTGCAATAAATATATATAATGAGAAATAATTTATTTTTACAATTGAATTTATTGATAAGACAACAAAAAATTCCTGTAGATTTATATAACAATGTATTATAATTTAAGTTTGGGAAAAATTAAAAAGTGATTTAATCTAATTCATTATTTATTTATTTTCAAAAATTCACTACAGTAGCATAATTTTATATGAATACATTTAAAATAATCCAGTAAAATCAATAAAATGAAATGAATCTGTAAATTCTTAATTGGAAATTACTGGTAATAGCAAATTAAATAAATTCTCAATCACAGAAATATTGTACTGTAGCTCTAAATCAGCACTGAAAAATATAAATTGGTTATTTGATATACAGTACAGAAACAATAGTTATTTAATAATTATCTTAATATTTAAATGGCTTAAAAACATTCTGGCAATATTGTAAAACATTTAAATGGTTTAAATTCTCCATTATATATTTTCTTAGTTATCAATTTGAAGCTTTATAATTATGGAATTAAACTTCATTTTCATTTTTTTAAATAGAACAAAACTAGCTATTTAGAATTTGAATAGAATTTATTTATAGTTCTCCTCAGGTACTAAGTAAACTAGATTTTGCTGTTTATCATTTCTGGGCCACTTTTATTTTTGAATTCTTTCATAGTAAAATAAAATTTACATCTTGAGTACTTTCGACCAATCATCGCCAATATTAGGAGATGAAAACATGTGACTTAGGAGGTTTGATGATGCGTTTTCGAGATTTGATGAAAAACAAACAATCTGGTGTACGAATACTTTTTGTGTGCATAATCATGCAGCATATTTGTTTGTGAGTTTCAAACATTTTTTCTGGTTATTTCGAGCCGGTTGTGTTCCGAAAAATAAAGCTAACACTTCTAAACTACATGCATTTTTTATTTCTCTAAATATTCATTTATGCTCCCGTGCAGATCTTTTTTCCCCCCATATGTTGAGGTGTACGAATACTTTTTACACTCACTGTATAGTGAAAATCAGTGCTATATTTATCCCTATTCACCATTTCTTTACAGATTGTAATTCGATTCGTGGAAAAATGTATGGATATGTATGACTAATGCGAAGTTAGTTCCTATTTTTTGAAGTTTTAAACTTTTGCACTCGTTAGCACCATTTGCACTTTTAATAATTCGTTTGGACCACTGAGTAAAAACATTCTGTCCAACTTTTCATTAAACTCGGTGACTTCAATAATCATGCAAAGTCGCGGTTTAGAACGAATGTCAATAATTCTAATTATAGCTAACCCTAACGGTTAGCGACCTGCAAATTCCAGAGTTCTGCCTGAGCTCAGGTCTTTTCTAAGTTCTAACTTAGATTGTTTTGTAGTTAATTATATTTAACAATAACGTCTAAATCGACGAAACGAAAACGGTAATCTGAACTTAAACTAAAAGTACCGATTAAGTGTTAGTAGTAAAACGAACAAAAACGATGTTAGAACTTACACTAAGAAATTGAATAAATTTCCAAACAAGTTAAATAATAAACTATAAATTTATTAGACTCAAAACACTTACAAAAGTGTTAGCAAATGCTTTATTGAAACTATAATAAAGCAAACAGTATCCAACAAAACTTGTTTAATCCAATTCAAATATCAAAAATCCACAAAGGAATAAACCTTAAATACTACTTAAATTCTAATACCTCCGCTTCTGATACAAACTTCAATCAATAGTCGATCCCTACAAGAAATTCAATTGTCAACTTCACCAATTCCACGTCTGGAAATTCAGCACCTCTAATGCTTGTCGATTGCGTCGTCTTTTTTATACGATTCTCGAGTGACCGCCGCACTCGCTCATTTACATACTTATACGTAACAAGTTCAAAGTTATTAGTTTACAG
>AYEL01066585.1:0-45350 GCA_000484575.1 Olivierus martensii | reverse complement strand
ATTATCGGCAGTATATATTTAGGATTATTCGCCGTAAAAATTGCCGCGGATTATACGGCGCTGCGGATTATGCGACGTTTTTTTTTTTTTACTCGAAAAAAAAGGCTTTGCGGATAATACGCCGCTGCGGATTATATACAGGAAAATACGGTACTTATGAAAAACATACAGATATAAAAATCAAACTACAGCACTAAAGAGCAAAAATTGTTTAAGTAAAATATTTTCAACTTATACAAAGGTTATCCATCATCAGTACCAATGCCATAAGAATAGAAATAAAATCTATTTTAGAATAATACAAAAATCAGTTACACTGTAGAACAATATTCAAACATAACAGAATATTTAAACTCCAAAAAAATAATATAATATTAACAATATATAAAAATATGCCTAAGTTACACAAAAAATAAATATGAAAAACTGTTGAAAAGCAGTTAATACAGCTGAAAGCAGACCAGTTTCTTTATTTATAAATATAATAAATTATTCTATCTAAAAAATTGACCTTGTATCTATTGTTTATATAAAAAAGGTAGTAAGTGGTATTTATTTTGAAATAAATATTTATTTAATCTTAAAGTATTGATTCTTTAGCCTTTACTTAATTTTGTTAATAATTACTGACTTGTGGTCAAATTGGATTACTGAGAACAGAATCCCTAATTTTAACATTATGTCTATAAGAAATTGATCCGTGATTTATAAGTTCTTACTTTACAAACAATTACTTTCTAGCAATTTAATTCATAATGTTTAGAACTACCTGTATTTCTTATTCTCTCTTTAATAAAAGAATTATCTCTTTAGAAAATAATTCATGTTGACAATAAATGTATTATTTTGGAAAAATGTGAAGAAATATCTTAATAACAAAATACTGTATCTAATATTTTATTTTATATGTATTTCAATAATGATCTTCAGACTAAAGATGTACTTTTTAACTGCAGTATTTTGGTAAAGTAATTGAGTTATTCAGCTAATGTGTAAAAACAAATGATCCATAACAATGATGGCAAATCAATGGCATATGTCAAAATTTTATTGGCGTGCACAAAATTTTATAGCAACTTTTTATTTTATTAGATTTTCTTCTTATTTTAAACTTCAGTATTTTTAAACTCATTTATATGTCTCAGATAATATAAATAAAAACTACACC
The DNA here is from genome assembly GCA_000484575.1 of Olivierus martensii. Classification (NCBI taxonomy): domain Eukaryota; kingdom Metazoa; phylum Arthropoda; class Arachnida; order Scorpiones; family Buthidae; genus Olivierus; species Olivierus martensii. Next base: position 44,182 of record AYEL01066585.1, on the reverse strand, counting down.
TATAAATGTGGATAGTTGTATTTTACTCTAATATTTTTGTATTTGCATAAGCATGTGTATATATATATATATATATATATATGCATGTACCATATATTCTCAAATATAAACTGATCTGTGTATAAGCGCCCCTCTTATATATATATATATATATGGCACACCATAATATATATGCCATCTAATTTTCCTAAATTTTGGCTTTATGGATGCTAGGATAGCTATATTTCATATTACAGGCTTTGTGAATTAATGAATACCCACAATTGAGCCGTTCACAAGCCAAATTGATTAACACCATATTTACTCCTATTACAAATACTTTTACAATTACTTTTGTATCATTTCAAAAATTATTTTATTAAGTAATTCATATTTGCTTTTTTTTACACTGAAATATTGAAATTATATTGATTTCTCAATATATATATATTATTTGTTGAAAAAATTTTTTATGTGAAAAGTAAATGTAATATGAGCTGTTCACAAGCCAAATCGATTAACTCCATTTTTTGAATTTTTTTAAATTTTAGTGTCAATACACTTGATTGACTATTAACTATTTATAATAAAAATAAATTTTCTTAATAGTTAGGCTTAACACCACTAAATGACAAAATTTTTTTGGCCATTGAATAATAAATAATTTATTTCAGAAGCCAATTCGATTAATTCCATATTCTAATGTAAATTGTAGGAAGCCAATTTGATTAACTCCATATTCTAATGTAAATCGTGGCAATAATGCAGTTCAAACATAAGTTTCATATTATGCCTAAGAGATTTTTTGAATTTACCTTTCAAAGTTAGAAATATATTTTTACCTCTTTTAAAATCACTAAATTGGAAGAATCAATTGATAGACATGTAAGAAAGGTGCGATACTGCCAACATGAAAGTTTGGCTAACCAGTTTTTATTGAATAAATTTTTTGATTTTAGTCAAAATCTTTCGCTTTATCATCTAGGATACGACAATAAGAATTTAGTTAAGTAATTTTTTAATACAATAGCATATATTAGAGAATAACGGCAAGCTATTCATTTTGTCATAAAAAGTAATTAATCAGTTACTGTTATATGTGGATAATAGAATAATGTTTGTAAAAATAAATAATTTATTATATTAAACAAAGTAAAAGATGATTAAAATAAAAAATAAGGCAGATCATATGGATACTCTACTGTAATCGTAATTCGATGATCGACTAAAAGTTAGTTTCCATTAGCACCGAACCGCGGCAAAATACGTGCATGTTGTAAATAAAGCAGCGCGATTTTCATGTCATACTGCAGAGTAAAAACCGTTACCATCCAGTGTCTAGATGGATTTTACTTTTCCCGCGACGGTAAAATCCGTCGAGATTTATCCACCAATGAAATCCATGCATTTTGTGACGTTAAATGGTTGGCAACCTTCAGAGTCAAGATAGTGGGATTCTCTTTCATTAAATCTTATCTCTTTAATCAAAATTGCATAGAAATATTGTTCGTATTCCTTCTTATAAATATTTTCGATCCAACATTTTATCTTCCTCAATTTTGTTTCAGTTTCCTCATTTACTGCAGCTATTAGCATCATTTGGTAAACAGTGCGAGCCTTTCGTTGATTATCATCCATTTTGTTTTACACAAAATGAATTATGGGATGGCACTAAGAATCTTGGGGAAAGCGAAGCTTATTGCGACTGTGGGAATCCACAAGTGTGTTTGTCTGCGATGGTTTTTGAGCATTCCGCTTTTCATGGCGGAATTGGGAACCAACCTTAACTCTTTGCATTTGACCTTGTTCTCCCAATGCTCTGACATTATCTAACAACTGGGGATGGCACTAAGAATCTTGGGGAAAGCGAAGCTTATTGCGACTGTGGGAATCCACAAGTGTGTTTGTCTGCGATGGTTTTTGAGCATTCCGCTTTTCATGGCGGAATTGGGAACCAACCTTAACTCTTTGCGTTTGACCTCGTTCTCCCAATGCTCTGACATTATCTAAGCAATAAACTTTTGTTTAACATTTGAAATATATACTGTATTAACTTATTTTTTAAAATATTTTAAAGATTGAATTCGATGGTATTATTATTATTTTTTCTTTTCACTTGACAAATTGATTAACTCCACCAGTCACACAAAAATTGTAATAAAAATAACAATTACTCCAAGGATATATTAGCCTATGCATTTTATATTTGATATGTCGTTAGATAAAAGCTACACCTGTAATAATACATTCTACAATAAACATAAAATTAAGGAGATGTATATTGTAAGATTAAATACATTTTATAGGCTTTCTTGTAATACAGCCTTTTTTGTACATCCTTTTACATTGCAACAAATAAAATATTTTCAAAAATTAAAATTTAAACCCGAATGATACATCAATTTAGTTAAAATGAGCATGACATGAAAATCGCGCTGCTTTATTTACAACATGCACGTATTTTGCCGCGGTTCCGTGCTAATGGAAACTAACTTTTAGTCGATCATCAAATTACGATTGCAGTAGAGTATCCATATGATCCGCCTTATTTTTTATACATATAACAGTAACCAATTAATTATTTTTTATGACAAAATGAACAGCTTGTCGTTATCAACTAATATATATTACGGTACTTAAAAAATTACTTAACTAAATTCTTATTGTCGTATCCTATATGACTAAAGAAAGATCTTGATCAAAACCAAAAAAATTATTGAATAAAAACTGGTTAGCCAAAACTTTCATGTAAGTGGTATTGCACCTTTCCTACACATCTCTCAACTGATCCTTCCAATTTAGTGATTTTAAAAGATGTTAAAATATAATTCTAACTTTGAAGGGTAAATTCAAAAAATATCTTAGGCATAATACGACACTTATAAACGTTTGAATTGCATTATTGCTACAATTTACATTAGAATATGGAATTAATCGAATTGGCTTCTGAAATAAATTATTTATTATTCAATGGCCAAAAAAATTTTGTCATTTAGTGGTGTTAAGCCTAACTATTAAGGAAATTTATTTTTTAAATAAATAGTTAAGAGTTAATCAAGTGTTTTGATACTAAAATTTAAAAAAATTCAAAAAAGTGGTGTTAATCAATTTGGCTTGTGAACGGCTCAATTGTGGGTATTCATTAATTCACAAAGCCTGTAATATGAAATATAGCTATCCTAGCATCCATAAAGCCAAAATTTAGGAAAATTAGATGGCATATATATTATGGTGTGCCATATATATATATATATATATTATCTCTGTTTGTGTTACTGTTAAAAACTCTTAAGTTATGAAAAAATGCAATCTTCCTCTGCCGAGTTTGGAGTGTCAAAACACTAGTTAATCCTAGGATTTTTTAAACAAAATATACAAGGTTGAAAACCTCATTTTATATGCTTTTAAGTGATACCTATTCCACCTCTCGGTGCTAATCACATAAAAAACTACAGGCGATTATAAAAAGTACAAAATATACAAATTTTAGTCTGCTTCCATACATATTCTTTCTCATATCTCAGAAATTAATTCTTTTTTAAAGTAAATAATAATACTTTTGAGCCTTTGGGAATATACCTAAATAACATGCCAAAATTCATCAAAATCAAAAATCATGCAGAAACCACCATTGGCTGATTTAAAATGGAATTACCCCTATAACCTTATCCCAAAATTCATCAAAATCAAAAATCATGTAGCAACCACCATTGGCTGATTTAAAATGGAATTACCCCTATAACCTTATTTTTTATATTATAATTATGATCTTTTAAATACGTTTTTAGTTAACTGATGAACAATTCGGTTGGTTATTATAAAATTAAAAAAAAACTTAAAGCAATTAAGATCGCAGGAGTATCAAATTGCTGTATTTTCTGTAATAAATTTAGGATTTATTCTACTGAAACACAAGCGTTTAAAACAAATGTTATTAAACTAAATAAACAATTAATTGAGATAAATCACAATAATTATTTGTATAAAGAACGGAAATTATTATATTTACACATGTAACTTGTTTTTCAGATGTATAAACACGCCTACCAAATTTTGTTTATCTAACATAAGTCTTTCTTGGTGTTAGGATTTTTTTTTCCGTCAGTGTATTATATTTACACATGTAACTTGTTTAAAAAAAAATCCCTTAAAATTTATAACGTTGTCAAACATGCTTTATAAGCAATTTCTTTTAATTAATAACTAAAACAAGTTCATTTCATACGAGGAAGACGCCCATAATTCTTATTTATACTTCATTGACAAGTACAAGTATCACATGTATTTTAGTTCTTATAAATACTAGATATTACTCGCTCATATAAATGAGCCGAAATCTTGCGATTTAATGTTATAACCCTGGACTATCATTTGAAAAACTCCTACGAACAGCTATACAGAATCATTAGATGATAAGACATTATTAGAGTCCCTAGATTTATAGAGTAGTGCACCCTGCGTCATTTTAGGTCCTTTGTCGATCGATAATCACGGGTAATTTATGAAAAGTAAACTACAATACTATATTTCTTTTTCAATTTATAAATACAAAATTAGAAAAAGAAATATAGTATTGTGGTTTAGTTTTCACAAAATTATCCGTGATTATCGATCGGCAAAGGATCTAAAATGGCGCAGGGTGCGCTACTCTATAAATCTAGGGACTCTAGACATTATTATGTTACAGTGCCACCTGCGAGTTTTGTGATTTTAGAGGAACTACAGTTTTAATTTAATTTTATTCTTTAATTTTTAAATTATTAATAACGACAAAAAATTTTGTCTGTTTCTGAAATCCAAGTATTAAATCTTTATAATGGTACCCTACTTATAGCATTAATTAAGTACTGCGTAAAATGTGCAAAGGACGCGTTTTTTCTCAGCTTGTAAATAGATTTTTTATCATTATTAGCGTGAAGTTATGTGGGCTTAAATTATACTTGTTGTTTTTTATTTTAATTTTTACGGAATACAAGGCTTCTTGGATTATGAGGAGTTTAATCTATTTGGTTGTAAATTTTCATTTTTGCAAAACTCAAGGCATCTTGGGTTATGTGGAGTTGAACTCTTGCGGTTTTCAATTTTACGTTTCGGGTTATATATTCAGGGTGGGCCAGTACATAAGCCAGAACTTTCAATGCATGGGCCATGGCCCACCCGGGCCCACCCGTAGTTACGTCCCTGCTTGGAACATGGGTTTGACATAATCCAGTTTTTTTTTTGTAAATTTTTCTGTGAGTAAACTTTGTTTCAACCTACTGACTTCATACATTTCCTTTGTTTTTCATTTAGAATTAGCACATAGATAATGGTTCGACTGCAAAAGGGATATCCAGTCAGCCAGCCACGTTTCCCTATTAATATATAGCTAAAATTCCGTTATAACGAATACCGTTATAACGAAATTTTTGATATAACGAAGCTGTAACGTATAGTACAGTATTCGTAATGGTAAATTTAGTAAAATAGTAAAAAATATGAAATTCGTTTTAACGAAATACCAGTTATAAAGAAATGAGGCAACGGTCCCATGGATTTCGTTATAACGAAATTTTACCTGTATATGATTTCTTTTATCATTATAAAATCTTATAAATTCGTTTCGGCTTTTATTGAAAACAAAAGCCGAAATGAATTCTTTAAAGAAATTTATTTAGTTCATATAAGTTTCTTTAAAAATTCCCGTGTGAAGTTGGCCTGCAATTTGAAATTTTGAATTTTTTTTTTTCTTTTGCAATCGTTTGCAGTTTAAATGTTAATTAATTAATTTTTAAATTTCACTAAGGAAATTTCATCATAAGAAAATCTTTCACTATTATCAGTTTAGTACAAAATTCGTTTAAAATATTTGCATTACATCATATTCGATAAGATTTGTGTGTCCTTCTCTATCTAACTTCCCTGCAAATGATGGCTTAACTGCAGTACATATTCAAGATGGAGGATGCTCTGATTGTTGTTCATTTTTTTTATCTTTAGCGATTTGTTTATTAAGCAAAAACATCGAAATTATAAATCATTACTGCAGTTAAGTCAGCGGATTTCATAACCAGAAAAAGAATTATACAATTTGATACTGCTCAATTCTTTTTCGATCAAACTTTTTCTAGTTTTTTGTATTCTTAACGATTAATATTCAAAACTTTATATATAACTAAGTTTAAAATAACAGCACATTAAGCAGTGGAAAACATCGTAGTTTATTGTAGAACAGTCAAGCAGTGGAAAACATCATAGTTTATTGTAGAACATTCTAATGTTCTACAATAAACTACGATGTTTTCCACTGCAAAATGTGCTGTTATTTTAAACTTAGCACATAGAAATATTCTTCAGTTAGAAGAAAAATCAGCTTAGTTTTATAGTAATGGTTTGAAGAAATTCAAACTATTTAGTTCAAACTAGTTTTATAGTAATAGTTTGAAGATTGTATTTATAGATTTATATCATGTTTTTATTCATGTTCTACAATAAACTACGATGTTTTCCACTGCTTAATGTGCTGTTATTTTAAACTTAGCACATAGAAATGTTCTTCAGTTAGAAGAAAAATCAGCTTAGTTTTATAGTAATAGTTTGAAGAAATTCAAACTGTTTAGTTCAAACTAGTTTTATAGTAATAGTTTGAAGATTGTATTTATAGATTTATATCATGTTTTTATTAGCCTATTTTTGAAGGAAATGGAGGCTTATAAGATTGGGCCAGTGTCTATCTGTCCCCCCACTAATAACTTTTAAATTAATTAGCAGATTTTCACGAAATTTGATGATAATGTTCTGCCATTAAGGGACACCTTGATGCTACATCCTTAATCCTATACAATTATTTAATTCTGCAGTCATGTTTTTATTAGCCTATTTTTGAAGGAAATGGAGGCTTATAAGATTGGGCCAGTGTCTGTCTGTCCGCCCACTAATAACTTTTAAATTAATTAGCAGATTTTCACAAAATTTGATGATAATGTTCTGCCATTAAGGGACACCTTGATGCCACATCCTTAATCCTATACAATTATTTAATTCTGCATGATAGAATTTCATTTTGATAAAAATTTTAGTTTATATTATTACTGATAGATGATGCTTTTAAGTATTAGCAATGTAGGGGTAACACACAGCTTATTTAATTTGAATGACATCAATTTGGGACTGTGATGTCATTGTGACCTAACAATGGATGACATTGCCAAAATCAATAATTTATGATGTCACAATAATGTAACAATAATGATATTTCCACTGAGATGATGACATCATCGTGACATCTTGCTGGTTAAACAGTGTTAAAATTGGACACACAAAAACCAATGGATTCCAAATGCTAAATAAATGACACTTTCAGAAAATAAGTAATTTTAATTCTTTCTTGAACTGTTTGTAGAAACTATAATTTATTTTAGGCAAAAACCATTCAAACTTGTTAGGATATATAAAAACACATGAAGATATCAAAATTTCAGTAAATTATTTAATTTTTATGGAATTTAATACCATGAGAATTTAGAAAAAATTTTATTTTTTTTGTTTATTAAAATATTGTTTTGTTTTTACATTGAAATGTTATCCACATTTTAAAAAGTTACAGTTGATTTGTTTTCTTTAGCAGAGATATTTCAATCTATTGATCATAATTATTTGATTGGATGACTAAATGTTCATAAAAGAGTATTATTCACCTATTTTGTAATTGCACATAAAAAAAGTGATTCACAATTTTTAGAATTTTGCAGATGATAAAATTAAATATATTGCCAGTTTTGGAAAATTTTTTGAAAATTAGATAGAGAGGAATCAAAATACAGTAACTAATTTGTAATTAGTAATACTTTTTAAAGTTTACCATGTTTTTTTAATGTTATTTTTATTTGCATTCTACCTGTTTATACTGTACTTGATATACAGTACAATACTATATGATGTAAATAAAGTAACTTAATGTATCTACATATTGTACTTTTTTCTGCCATTGATTTGATATGCAAGTCTGGAATTTAAAGTGGTGTTATAATAAAGGAGGAGGAGAAGATAAATATTTAAAGAATACATTTTATTCTAAGAGAACCACAGGTAAGTGAGTACAATACAAAAATTACAGTAAGGCATTCAGTAATAGTGACAAATGCCATCACCATTGTTTATAAAGGAGTGAATTCAACATGGACAACAGTTAACATTCACAAACAAAATATTTAGATTAGAAATTTGAAATTTTAAGAATTTGAAGTAGTTTCCTTGTATCATGCTGTTGACATGCTTTGTACACTTCTATGGCAACAAATTAAATGGCACCTACATAACATAATCACCATACAGTAGAGAAGTCAGAACCTCATATCTGTTTTTATTATCATTTGGATATTGCTATCAAATAATATTTGGCATATGTGATTACTATAAATGGCAGCCACTGTATTAAAATTTTTATAAACATAAATGTGAAATAAGAATTTATTAAAAGTCAACATGTTGAGTATAATAGCAGTATCAATCTCTTCTAGATGGAGATAAATGTGTAGTTATCTTAAGTTAAATGGATAGAAATTCACAACAGTTAATTTTTAGATAAATGATTCGTGTCATGTGGGTGTGTTAGACCTAACTAATTAAAATTTAATATAAACATAAATGTGAAATAAGAATTTATTAAAAGTCAACATGTTGAGTATAATAGCAGTAGCAATCTCTTCTAGATGGAGATAAATGTGTAGTTATCTTAAGTTAAAATGATAGAAATTCACAACAGTTAATTTTTAGATAAATGATTTGTGTCATGTAAGTGTGTTAGACCTAACTAATTAAAATTTAATTTTTTGTTTTACTTAACAATCATATTGATGTGATTGATTTTGATTTGGCCAATGTTTTCAGTTGATCAAAGTAAAATATATATTTTGAAATTTTAATATTTATATCATTTTTATATAATTCAGTACCAATTACTATAATTGTATATAATTACAATCAATTACTTTTATGTACTTCCAATGAATGTTTTCTTCTTTTTTAAGCAGAGAACATTGGAAAAACATCATATGTTGAAAAATTTTTTGAAAAAGTTTTATCATGTGACCAAAACCAGATTAAGATTTAATTGCAGATAAATGATATAAATTTCAGATTTATATAATACAATATACTGTACTTACTTTATATAATTTAATAAAGTATTGAATTATTAAAATGAAAAATAATCTTACTCTGTGAATATTTTTATCATTATAAAATGTGTATTCTATAAAAATATTAAAAAATTTAATAAAATATTTTAATTTTCAGTAGAAACATTGTCAGATGATGATGAAACTTATCCGCAAGATGTCGGAGAATCAATCAGCATTCGTGCAAATTTATTTGGCTCACCCTCTAGTCAGGGATATTCTCCTGCACCCGGTGGTCCATTTTCAGCTCTTACTCCATCAATGTGGCCTCAGGATTTATTAGCATCTTTTGCTCAGGTAAATTATATCATCTTTAAAACACAGTAAAGTTTTGATAGTTCAAGGCCAATGGGTTCAAGATTGTCTTGAATTACCAAAAATATCAAACTAGACAAAATATACCTCTAGAAAGATTATTAATGATAAAATATTGTGCACATTACAGAGTATTCATTATATTTATATAGAAATCAGAAATATATTTGTTTAATATACAACAGATCTTTAAGATTTGTTTGATTTTGAATGTATGTTTGCTTCTTTGTTGAAAAATCATGTTATCTTTTTTAGAAACAGAATTGTATTTACTATTGCCTCTTCATACTGTTTAATATACAGGGTATATCATTTGTAGGAGGTCCTGAATTATTATTTATTATACATGTTATATATAAGGTTGAAAAATGTAATTATGGTAGTATATACGTTGAGAGATGTCCAATGTGTTGGATCACAACAAATTCTGGAATCGGCTACCTCCTTTCTGCAGGCATTATGCACATTGCTGACCTATTTACAGTCAATTCTTATTATTCACAGTAGTTACTTTCTGTAAATTCTAAATGTAATTATGGTAGTATATACGTTGAGAGATGTCCAATGTGTTGGATCACAACAAAATCTGGAATCGGCTACCTCCTTTCTGCAGGCATTATGCACATCGCTGACCTATTTAGAGTCAATTCTTGTTATTCACAGTAGTTACTTTCTGTAAATTTTTTGTAAATACTGAATTAGTGAATACTGAACCATTTTATGTCTGTGGGAAATATAAAGTTAGGTTCCTGTGTACCTTTCTTCCCAACATTTTCATCCTTTGCTTTATGTGTGAGTAGTCGAATGCACGAATATGGAATCCATGAATAACAAGAATTGACTGTATCTGAAATTTGAATGTAACTTTGAATAAACCTGTAGACCAATGTGATTTGATCAAGAACACTTTTGGCCCAATTATGTACATTTTTACCACACCAAGACTAGCTGTGAACTGAGCTTACTAGTATAGGAAACTCAGCATTGGATAAAGTTAGGTTCCTGTGTACCTTTCTTCCCAACATTTTCATCCTTTGCTTTATGTGTGAGTAGTCGAATGCACGTTCCTGTGTACCTTTCTTCCCAACATTTTCATCCTTTGCTTTATGTGTTAGTAGTCGAATGCATGAATATGGAATCCATGAATAACAAGAATTGACTGTATCTGAAATTTGAATGTAACTTTGAATAAACTTGTAGACCAATGTGATTTGACCAAGAACACTTTTGGCCCAATTATGTACATTTTTACCACACCGAGACTAGCTGTGAACTGAGCTTACTAGTATAGGAAACTCAGCATTAGAAATTGATGATAAATTACTATAGCAACTTCTATGCAGTACCATGCAGGCAAGACATGCTAGAGCTATGTTGCATTTTAATATGCTTCTATCCATATCAGTATATCCATAGTTGCAGCTGTCTTGTTTGTATATTATGCCTGTAATAAACAATAACTCAGAGTCTTCTGCAAGTGAAACTCCCTGTAGATTAACAAACATAAATACCTGAGAGACATGTATTCAATGATTTATATATTTCAATTAAATTCATTTTTGTAAATAACTGAATATAATTTTGAATGCAACAAAGTATCTCTAACCAAATTGATTATGAATGAGAGAGACTTGAACTATCAATACTACTATATTTCAATTTTATTAATATTAACTTGTACCTTTTATACACAGCCAGAAGATGCAGCATCTTATCCTGATTTTCGTTTTGATGAATTTGGATTTAGAATAGAAGAAGAAGGTAAGAAATTACAAGTTTTTAGTTTTGTTATGGCATCTTTACTGAAATTAATCAAGAGAGACTTCAAGTGACTTTAAGCCATGTATCTCTGACTATCTCTTATTATAAGAGTGATTTCAGTTGAAATTCAACTTTCATTCTTTGTTAAATATTATTAATCTGATGTTTATATTTGGAAAACATATTCAATAAGGCATAAATTCCAAATTTGAGACTTCAAATCAAATATTAATAGGGAAAAGACTTTTTTCCCTTCTCCTCCTCTTTGTAGACATCTCTATAAGATGCATTTTTCAACCAATTTCAACAAAATTTGGAATATAAGTATTACTTGAACTACTTGGTCCCCTGAAAAATTTCAGCTTGATTGATCAAAATGCAGGGAATTGGAGTCTTTCATTTAATCAATTGATATATAAATATTTTTAAAAACTTTGGTTCCTTTGGACTAAAAATAAAGAGCATATTTAATATATAAGAATATTATTCTTTCTCAGTGAAATGGTTTTCATTTAAAAATAACATCATTTAAAATTATATACAGTATGTAAAATAATAATTATAGTACTGAGAAATTAGCATATTTGCTATAATTTAGAAATGACTACTTGGTTGATGCTGTTTGTTTTAAATCTTCACCTAAGTAGCCATTTCTAAATTATAGCAACTATACTAATTTCTCACTACTGTATTAACTTATTTTTTACATATTGGATGCTTTTGATTGAATTTTTATTAAATTCCATTTCATAATACAGATTATTTAGTAGAATATTTTTTATATATATATTTTCATTCTATCGTAATTCTGATGCTTGAAAATATTAGTCTGTTCCATTAATCTGTTTTGATGATTCATTTCATAATATAGATTATTTAGTAGAATATTTTTTATATATATATTTTCATTCTATCCTAATTCTGATGCTTGAAGATATTAGTCTGTTCCATTAATCTGTTTTGATGATTTTTTTTATTCATTTGGTTTCCAATATAAATATTCTTTAACTTATATCATTGATTTATAATAGTGATGTAATCAGTAAATTCTGTGATTGATCAATGCAACTCATATGTATACATATCCAAATACAATTTCATATATCAATTGTATCCTTTTTTATGTTAATTAAGTATATTATGATGTATAGTATCATCATAAATATTACTAATGGGAAATTACAAATTTAGAACATCTAATTCCTGACAGCTTTGAGTAATGATCTTGTGATTTCATTTTGAACTAAAACATATACAGTATGCATAGTACTCAGTACAACATCTTAAGAAAATTAACATTAAAGTAATTCTTTTCAGAAGAATGGTATTGAATCTCTAGCTACTAAGAATTAATAATTTATATGCAATTTATTACCTTTCCTCATGTATTACACACACAATTTATTTTCAATTATTTTCTTATAGAAGAGTTTTCATTTTCATTTGAAAACTTCTATAAGAATTTTATTGTTATTCATCTCTTAATATTTTACATCTTATAATAGTGATGTAATCAGTAAATTCTGTGATTGATCAATGCAACTCATATGTATACACATTCAAATACAATTTCATATATCAATTGTATCCTTTTTTATGTCTAGTTTCTGTATTTTTATGTTAATTAAGTATATTATGATGTATAGTATCATCATAAATATTACTAATGGGAAATTACAAATTTAGAACATCTAATTCCTGACAGCTTTGAGAAATGATCTTGTGATTTCATTTTGAACTAAAACATATACAGTATGCATAGTACTCAGTACAACATCTTAAGAAAATTAACATTAAAGTAATTCTTTTCAGAAGAATGGTAATGTGATTTATTTTTAATCTAATTGACAATCTAATTTCTAAATATTTATAATTTTTTCTAACTTAATAATTTAATTTTTTAACTTAACATACCCACAGTGTATATGTACCACACACACACTGTGGGTAAGTTAAAAAATTAAATTATTTAGTAATTATTTTCTCATGTTTCTAATATTATCCAACACTTTTAATCTGTAAGACCTGTAGCTTTGATTTCTCTAACAGATGTGCATTATTCATATATTTTTTGATTGAATAACATTTTTAAATAAATCATGATATCTTTATTTTTTAAGATATCTTGTTGAAATTTTTTGGTTGTGTTCTTTTTACTATGCTTTCTAGAATTCTATAAAAAGAATTTAATTTTCTATGCATGTGCATTATTCATATATTTTTTGATTGAATAACATTTTTAAATAAATCATGATATCTTCTTTATTTTTTAAGATATCTTGTTGAAATTTTTTGGTTGTCTTCTTTTTACTATGCTTTCTAGAATTCTATGAAAAGAATTTAATTCTCTATGGTTTTTACTATGCTTTCTAGAATTCTATAAAAAGAATTTAATTTTCTATGCTTTATTTTTGTTTTATAAAATTTTTAATTTTCATTAAAATAATTTTCATTCAAATAAATTAGTTAAAAATTCTGGTTCAATTATTAATTAATAGATGGCGCCACTCATTGATTCCGTAAAATTAATTATTATTCTAATTACGAGATGGCGCTAACATTAGTTCAAATTATTTCAAATCATTTAAATTATTCCGTTAATATTTCAAGGGCTAAAATTTGGCTTGAAAGTTTAGGTTTGATTGAAAAATAGTTTAAATATTTAAAAAAAATTATTCATTTTCATTAATTGATACTAATTTTTTCATTTTATTTAAAAGAAATATACTTTTTTGTATCATTTGTTTGCATTATATTGAATTGTGATAACTGCCATTTTCTTAATTAATAATCCTCTATTTTTCTTCTGACACAACTCTATGTTGTCTTTCAGACTAATATTTAATGAATAGAATAAGAAGACTGTTTAACATAAACATCACACAGCAAGCTATTGAAGAAAACTATATATGTTTTCAGTCTATTTTTGTATCAAAATCACTTTAATTCACACTATAAAAATGCACTAATGATTTAAACATTATAAAGTTAATAAATATTAATTATATTTTTGCATTTATTTTAATATATATAAACCATTTACTGTTGATCCCTTGTTCTGATATATATGCAGTTGAAACCATGACTTGACAATAATATTTCAATGTTGATGACTACACATTGTTAAACAGCAATAAATGTACAAATGTTTTACAAAAATTCATTTAGATATTTTTAAAAATTTTTATTTTTCTTTTATATGATGAGAAAATCAAACTAAATATATATATTGAAATAAAGTATTTCCAGAATATTAAACAGAATCAAGTAATTGAATAGAATTCTAACAAAATGATTAATAAGGAAGATTTTTTTACATTATTATTAATTAAATGTATTATATATTTTAAAACTTCCCTTAATAATTTTCATATTAATTGAAAAAAATTGAAAAAATGACAAAAATTCATCTGATAACAATTAAGAACTCAATGTACAAACACACACATTTGTTGTCATAGTTTGAACAGGGATTCTACACTCTTGTTTAAAACATATTCTAATCAGTTCTTACTCTATAATGCCTTAAAATCTATTTTTAACTATTATTGAAATACTCTGAACCCCATTGTAAAGTCCTTAACTTACAATAGAGTGTGATTCCAAGAATTTTGAACCTCACTATCATAAGTCAGAAACAGTCAAAAGTCAGAAATGCCCGAAATTTATGGATTGCCCACTATCAATATTTATTATTACCCTCCACTTTATCAAAATAAACTTAATGAACACAAAAATACAAAAATTAGACACAAAAAGGATGCTTTTGTATGTCAGATCATTAGGTCAAGAAATTGAACCTGGGAATAATAGAATTTATCTTATTTATCTCTAACAGAATTTAGTGATGACATTGCCATCATAAGCACAAAAATTTTATTTAAAAGTTAAAAATTTTATATTCTTATGAATAATTTAGTTGGTCATAAGTCAAGAACTATCTTTTTACTGTATTCATATATTTGAATTTTCCTCATTAGAATGCCAAATTAATTTATTTGGTTCTCAGAAGTCTCTAATGTTAATTAATGTTATTCCCATTACAAACTTTTGATTTTACAAACTTTTTTGGGAATCCATATGAGTTCATAAAATCGAGAGTCCACTGTATGAATATGTTAAACCTATGAAAATCTTATATAGATAGATTATATTTAATATTTAAAGTGAGAGTGGAAATTTCATATAATAAATTTTGATAATTTCTGCACTTATTCAAACATACATTAATATTATAAATTGAATTCATATAACTTTTTCATTGAATAAATTAGTTTTAAATAAAATTTTTAAACTAAAGATAATTTCTTTGTAAATTACTTATTTTAAATAAGCTTCAATAAAAATATAATTACAATTTGGCTTTTATTGATAAAAGTAAAATTTCTTAATTGTAAATTTATTAATTTTTCTTTATTAATATCTTTTATTTATAAAAAGTTATTAATTTGTAGATGGTCCAGAACAAAATTCTAATAAATTATTGAGCACTCCATTCACTGAGGATCCTCAGCATAGATTACAATGGATTGCTTATTTAGAATTTACTCATAATAATGAAGTTGGAGATCTTACTTGGGATAAGGCAAGTAAAATTTTGTTTTTTTATTTTTACTATATTTGAAAAGTATGGATAAGTTAGTTTGGTACATTTAATTATTAATCTATTTTGTATTAATATTAATTTTAACTTTCAAGAATAATTTGATTAACTATAAACAACTGAGTTCTGCTGCTTGTAATAACACAAGAAATCACAACAGCACTTGAAGCAGGATAAATACACTATTTTATTATTAGATATATATAATAAATATTACATATACTAATAATAATATTGTTTTCGGCTTACTATGGCCCTCCTCAGCTGGCTGTCTCAAGTGTTGAGATAGCTGGCTGAGGAGAGCCATAGTAGGCCGAAAATGTTTTTGGAAAACAATAGTATTATTAATATATGTAATATTTATTATATATATCTAATTATAAAATAGTGTATTTATCCTGCTTCAAGTGCTTGTTGTGATTTCTTGTAATTTGATTAAATTATGCTAACAAGTATGTTAATTATATGAAGTTATTTTTAAAATAAATTTTTGTTTGCCCAGATAGAATTAAAATAAATTATAAAAGATCTAGTATCTTTACAAAGAAATATGAAAATATGCTGACATTTTAATAATTATAGATATGTATTAAAATTTTATTCATGTATTACAAACTACAAAAAAAATATTCAACAATAAACCACTAAAAATTGTACAACAAAAATTAACATATAATTCTTTTTAATATATATATAACATATAAAAATACATATATAGGGTGTCCTATAATTGTTGGAACAAAATCAAATCATGAATTTTTTATATCAAAATAATGAAAATGCTTTTATAACTATAAGCCAAAAAATCCTGCATTTAGGAGAAATATGCACATTTTATAGTATTATTGTTCCCCACATATATAAATGTATGATATTCCATGCCTTCTTCAGAAGGTTTTTTACACACTGCATAGAAGAAATTGAGAGAAAGAAAGAGCACAGTAAGATTGTGGACTATGGAAGAAAATATGAATATTCAGTAAATTTCAGGAAGGGCATATATAAAAGAGTAAAGAATATATTTGAGAGAGCAGGTAATGGTAATAATAATAATGAAATAGAAGGAGGCATGAGCAATGAACAAATGAGCTGGATACATAGTCCTACCAATGACAATGGCCAATATGAAGACAATTTAAAACATTGCCAAGGTACAAAATAAAATAATGGCATTTAAAAGAGGACTCACAGTCTTTGGAAGGTTAAGGAAAGACAAATATATTCAAGGTTAAGAATAATAATAATGAAATAGAAGGAGGCATGAGCAATGAACAAATGAGCTGGATACATAGTCTTACCAGTGACAATGGCCAATATGAAGACAATTAAAAACATTGCTAAGGAGCAAAATAAAATAATGGCATTTAAAAGAGGACTCACAGTCTTTGGAAGGTTAAGGAAAGACAAAGACAAATATATTCAAGGTCTAAAGAGTGGAATCTACCAAGTCCTATTAACAAACAACCATAACTACATAGAACAATTCTATATAGAAGTGATTGAAAGAAATCTACAGAGTGGACCATAAGTCCTGTTACACCTCGTTTATTTCATAAGTACAACAGATATTGTCATTTACTTTATATCATATCATATGTATTGAACATTGTGTGTCCAGAATATCAGTACGAGCACCATCATTATCACAACACAACTGAATACGATGCCATGTTTGGTAAGAAGTTTTGCGATGGCAAGTGTTTGCCTTTTAATGGTTACTATACAAAGACATATTTCAACATTGGCTCTATCCACAGCTCACAGCAAGAGCACCATCATTATCACAACACAACTGAATACGATGCCATGTTTGGTAAGAAGTTTTGCGGTGGCAAGTGTTTGCCTGTTAATAGTTACTATACAAAGACATATTTCAACATTGGCTCTATCCACAGCTCAGCAGTTGGAATAGTAGGAACCCTAATCCTACAACAAGATGAGTGCCTGTGTATTTTGCTATCATAGTTTGAGAAGGCCTTAATGAATTAATTTCAAACAAGTGGATTGGGGCATGAATCAGAGGCCAGCATGAGCCCCCTGGTCTGGCCATCAATGAGCCCTGATTTGTCACTCCAAACAATGCTTTGTGAGGTTCCATTAAAGATAAAATCAGTCATCAGTGCTGTTGAATAAAGGCTGAATTGCAAGCTGCTGTGACAGAAGGATTCAGAAATATCACAAATGATTTTCTCTGCAAAACTTCTTACCAAATATGGCATTGTATTCAATTGTGTTACAATAACAATGGTGTTCATACTGATATTCTAGGCAAATAATGTTCAATACATATGAAATAAATGAGGTGTAACGTGGCTTATGGTCTAATCTGTACATGATAAACTAGTGGAGCATAAGAATGATGTCAAGAAAGGTAAATTGACAACAGTACCAGCAAGACTAGCTTATAAAGAAGACATAAAGATAGATTGGAAAGAAGCTAAAATCATAAAGATGTGATACAAATCTGAAAATCTTACATATGAAACAATAGAAATATTTAAATGAATGAAGCACGGCAATATTTTTAATGTGAATAAGCAGTAGAGAATGTATCAAAATCGTGACACCTAGCTATAAATGAAGAACTTTTGAATTTTAGAGATTTTAGCTAGATTTTTAATTAGGTAATAAAACTTAAAAACTGCCAAAATACAAACATCAACATTCTAGTATTTTTGTAACTGTAGTAATGCATAATCCACAGTCTGTAAATTCTTTATATTTTAAATTTATAGTTTTATCTATTATTGTCTATAATTTGTAATTTAAACTATTTGTTCTAGAATAAATATATAGCTTTGTAAATAATGTTGTTTAATTTCTTGGTGTACTGAAGAGAGTGTGGAAGTACTGAAAATGTTATACTTGAAAAAAATATATTTTTGTTTTTTGTATAAACTGTCTATTGCTGCTCATTTGAGTGCTAGTTAAAAAAATATGAACCATGGTTTATTGTCTTCAGGTTTTGATATTTCAAATTTGCCACACTGATCAAAATCCCCTTGATCAATTGTGAATCTGTGTGATCATTTTTAGTACTTATTGATTTTGTGCTATAGTCATAAGTTAAGGAGCTTCTGAATACAATTGATATTAATAATAATTAGTTTAAACTATAAATGAATATCAGAAACATATTGTAAGTAGAGTATAATTATATTTTTGAATATATAATGATTTATTATTATTATTATTTTTTTTAATCAATGATTTTTTAATTATAATTAAAATATTCTCTAGGTTGAATTAAATTTGCCTCACTCAGAAAAATTAAAAACAATGGTACAACAAGGTATACCTCATTCTCTAAGACCACAGTTATGGATGCGCTTATCTGGTGCTATGCAAAAGAAACATTCTTCAGATTTGTCTTATAAAGATGTTGTTAAAGCCAGTTCCAATGATCATATAATGACATCAAAACAGATTGAAAAGGTTAGTTTGAAGCTATATATATATCAAAATGATTTAAAAAAATTAATATTTATGTAATATTTTAAATTTAGGATCTTCTACGTACTATGCCAAGTAATGCCTGCTTTTCACATATGAACAGTACTGGAATTTCTCGTTTACGGAGAATTCTTCGTGGCTTAGCATGGTTATATCCTGAAATAGGTTATTGTCAAGGAACAGGAGTAGTGAGTTATTTAAATAAGTAAAAATTCAGTCTTAATAAATAAAGAAATTTTCATATTGATTTATATTATTATCAGATTTGAAATCAAACAAAATCAGTTTATCTTGATTTTGTTTTCCAGAGGAAAAAATGAAAATGAGATAAAATGTAAATTAAGGGAAAAGCATATTTATAAAAAATATTTCAAACAGATATTTTTGTTATATATGCATTGTAATGTGTGATCAAAAGTTAAGTGAATTCAAAATAACAGTTTACAAGCAATTGAGATTATGAAATCCCAAATTTATGAGCAAATATAATTTGTACCAAAAATTTGATTTTCGAGCTTACCCTGCTTTTATAAGAAATTTATAATGAGTGAATATTTTAAAAGTTTATAAGAAAATAATGTATTGATATCATTATTCTATTTTATGCCATTTGGAATTAAATATTTTGCTCATATGTATAATTTCAAATCGAAATGGATTCAATTCCATTCATTAGGATTTAAACAGAAAGTATATTCATTCTGCTAAAGCTATAGACATTCTGAAACTAATAATACATAATTAACCAATTTGAGAATGTTAGTGTCAAACTAATCGGATAAGTAAAGAGAAACTAAGCACTATGCAGAAATAGATCTTTATTTTCAGAAAGAAACGCTTTCAACTTTTCTGAAATAAAGGTTTATTTCTGCATAGTGCTTAGTTTGTCTCTTTACTGAAAATAAAGATCTATTTCTGCATAGTGCTTAGTTTGTCTCTTTGCTAATATTCATTCTGCTATTCCTGCCAATCTGATGACAGGATTGGTCATAAATTAATGGATCCTCTAAGTTGTAACTTAATACTCATGCAGCAACACTATTTGTCTAATGGATCACTGCATGACAGTGATCCATTA
Organism: Olivierus martensii; assembly: GCA_000484575.1. NCBI lineage: Eukaryota > Metazoa > Arthropoda > Arachnida > Scorpiones > Buthidae > Olivierus > Olivierus martensii. The sequence continues at coordinate 23,835 of AYEL01066585.1, read as the reverse complement.
GAAAAATAGTGTTGCTCAAAATTGGGAGGCATGTACTAGTGCAAAGGGAGTTGTGAAAAGTTTGACAGAAATGTATTTTTTTGTAATATAAGATATATGCTATATAATAGATGATACATTTGTGAGTGTATAGTTTGTAAAATGGCTGCTAGAACTGCTAGTAACAATAACCAATAAAAATAAAAACTTCAAATTCAAATGTTGGCGAAATGCACTGTATCAACTATTATTTGTTGTTATAAAAAGCAATTAATTTAAAAATGATTATCAATTATGTTAATACAATTCAATATGATTGTCAGTTATGTTTATTATTATTATTTTTTGTATTAATAAAGTTTTGCATCTATGTATTACATTTATGAAATAAGGGGCACCAAGATTCGATTATATTTTAGGGGAAGCGTAATAACATAAAGTTTGGAAACCACTGCATTCTACAGTGACATTTAGCTCTCTCTGAAGGATATAAAATTTTCATTGAATTTAGATGCTTTTTATTATGTTTTTGATGAAACATGCAATTCCATATTATATCATTTGTTTTTGATTAATTCTGGTACTGAATTATTATGGTTAATGTTTTCTTACAAGAATGCTTTACAAAATTGCTAAACACTGACAGATATAAGTTTGAAGACATTTTAATTGAAAATTAGTAAAAAGTGGTACTATTGCAGAGATCCTTATGTAACTTTATGCCATTTTCCAACCAACAGTTTACTAAGTTTATAGCAGTTGAAGTATTTCGCTGCCTATTATGGGCTATCCAAATCCTTGATAAGATCAACTGGAAGGATGAAGGCTGGGCCTATAATCCTCATGAAAAATCTGGAGATGTGGAATTCAGAATTGAGCATTGTTCTTTCAAAGTTTTAAGTGACTGTTTTACATGTTACTATTTTGATGGATAGAGATTGATGGGCTAGATCTAGATTTCTTTAAATGCATGTTTAGATATAGGATCTGGAATTTGAATCTGGATATTCTGTAAAATAACAGCATGTCAAACAGTGCAGATAAAAGTTTTTATTATAATTTCATGATAGAAACTGACTTCTTCATTAGGCCCTCTAAGAAAACTGTTATTTTGATTGTTTTATTACAATGTTAATTATAGAAATTATTTTGTTGTCATATAAATTAGCATTTCAATATATTTCAGTGAAAAACGTTTTTTGGATAATGATATACTTATAACTTTTTAGTGAAAATTTATGGCAATTTAGACTTCTATTTAAAAGCATTTTAAATAGAGATTTTTAAATTCCAAGAATAAAGTATTCCTGAGAATACTTTATTCTTGGAAACCAAAGTTAAAATGTCCAAATGATAAATATGAGTACATAAGTTCAAAAGCACAAAGTCAAAAATAAAGTTATTTGAAATTACAAATCCAAATTAATAAAGTTAATTTGAAAGATGAGAATAAAAGTAAATGTCAACACAACAGAAGTAATAGAAAAATGTAATGGCAAAAGCAATTTTTTATCAAGGTTATCAAATTTGTTTTATGTATGTGCATGAATGTGCACACACACAAAACAAATTTGATAGTTCACTGTGAACATCATACAAAGCAAAGTAAATATTTTGCAATCAAGTTGCCAAAATGTCATGGAATGTAGGAATTTTGATTTTACAATATTGTAAGTTTTATGAAAATTTTGTATTAATTTGTATGAAAACAAAACAGATTTAATTATTTCAAATATATATCATGGGAAAATATAAAATTTAAAGTACATTATATAATTTAATTAGAATTAGTGAAATGTAAGATACCAATCTTGGATGAGATTATCGATAATCATTTGGAATTTGATTGGAGCAATCAATATTATATACAGTCAATTCTCGTTATTCGCATATTCTGTATTTGCGTATTCGACTATTCACGAAAATTTATTTGTAACCATAAAATCAATATTCGCAGACTCCTGCTGAGTGGCAAAAATACTGTTACCAATGTAAACTCTCTCTCTCGCTAATAAAGTTTTTTGTTACCAAATGTAGTCTCTGAATTGGTTTGCTGGAAAATTTCTCATTACCTATCCTTGCTCATTCCACAGACCTCAGATAAGCCAAATGCCTGTTCATATCGTCTGCAGGTCCCATAGAAAAATGTGACCCTATGCTTGAATGCAGCCTCAAATTTAGATGCCCAAATTCCTGCACATTTGCTCGTTACACCAAAATTTTAGAAGATCTGAGGCAAAAAGCGAAACAGACAATGCTGACGCAGTTTTTCAATGCAGTTCAGAAGATAATATGTCAGTTGTCGCATCAAATATCTTGCAACATCAAAAAACTATCAATCAAATATAAGATTTTATTTACTATATAGTTAATGTTTTAAAAAATTAAATAAAGTTTACTATAATTATAATACTGTATATAGTACTATACACTGTATATACTATATTTATTTGTAAGTAATGTAATACATATTAAATAAGGTGTTTGTAAACAGAAAACACATATAAACCAAGTATGAAAATGTTGGGAAGAAAGGTTTGTGTCTTTAAACAAAAAAACACACATAAAGCAAGGATGAAAATGTTGGGAAGAAAGGTTTACAAGGAACCTAACTCTATATTTCCCATAGGCGCAATGGTTCACTATTCGCTAATTCAGTATTCGCGAAGAATTTACGAAATGGTTCACTATTCGCTAATTCAGTATTCGCAAAGAATTTACGGAACATAACTACCGCGAATAGAGAGAATCGATTGTATTTTTAAATTTGTGTCGTGGGAGTCAGAGAAGTCAAGTTTTGTATGACAAAAAGTAACGAAAGGGGAAAGATCAAAAAGTATTTGAAATAGCGTGACTCGGCGACAAGCTCCGACCGATAAAATCCATGATCTGAGCATGCGCAAAGTTATGAGTCGTATCGTTGCTTTTGGACACATATAAACCAAGTATGAAAATGTTGGGAAGAAAGATTTGCAGGAACCTAACTCTATTCCTATAGGCGCAATGGTTCACTATTCGCTAATTCAGTATTCGCGAAGAATTTACGAAATGGTTCACTATTTGCTAATTCAGTATTCGCAAAGAATTTACAGAACGTAACTACTGTGAATAGCGAGAATTGACTGTAAATGATAAATAAAATTTATTGTACATTTTTATAAATTTAATATGATTTATATTATATTTCTCCTAATTCTTATTTCCTTAAATTTTGATCTTGCCAACTTTTGCTTATTTGCAATCATAGTTTTCAGGAATATGATTCTATTTTGATTGCATTTGTATATAATTAATTTTCTTTCAAAATTTTTCTTAATTTATGTATCAAATATGAAAGTTTACATTAATAAAAAAATTTTAATGAGAACAAAATTATAAAATGAGATATTGCTATAGAAGAAGAATTATATTTTTTATTATTTTATATTCAATACTTCAGAATTACTTTATATATAATGATAATAGAAGTTTGATTCTGATAGTCAAAATCAAACTTCTGTTACCACAGAATTACTTTATATATAATGATAATAGAAGTTTGATTCTGATAGTCAAAATCAATACATAAAGTATTTCTGAAGTATAAAATAATTAAAAATATTTGAATAAAAAAATATTTTTGATGTATTAGAGCTTAATTTATTGAAAAAACAGCAAGCATCAGTTGCATTACAATAATTTCTTTCTCTGATATTGTGTTTATCGTATACACTTAAAATTACAGAATTAAAGCACTTTACGCAGTTGGTTATATACAAAACTTTTATTCAAAGTACTTTCGGTTATTATGATAACCATCTTCAATGAAAATTTTCATAGAAGATGGTTATCATAATAACCAAAAGTACTTTGAATAGTCTTAGTTGAAGCAGTTTAATAGTTTTGTTAAAGTTTTTGTATATAATCAACTGCGTAAAGTGCTTTAATTCAGTAATTTTAAGCATCAGTTGCATATATCAAATATAATTAAAATAATTGTTTATTACTTTATCTAGCATTATACAGGAATACCTTGATTATCTCTCGAAAACGACCCAAGCGCGCACTGCTTTCGCTTCCAGCGTTTGCCGAACGCGCCCTATATCTATCTCGAATGATTTATAATAGCGACTCATTGCTTCCGTTAATCATCCATTCAATATACCTCGTTCTTGGAGGTAAAAGCTTTAAAGATCTATATTAATAGAGAGAAAAAGAAAGAAAACAATTGTAATCTGATTTGCTATGTAGGAAAAATGTAGCAATTTTTAATTCAGTATTTTTGCAGTATCAGAGGGTAATATTCTCATGAGTATTAAATCAATGAAATTAATATTTGTTTGTCGAACATCTATATCGTTGGTCGAAGTTCACTTTTGCTTTTTTTCATATTTTACTCCCCGTTTCCAATCAGGGAGATTACTAAGAGGGCGGGGCCAGTTCCAGCCACGGGCTGCACCCACATCCGTGGTGGGGGGCCGGATGGATGAGGAGGACGGGGATCACCGGGCCGGGCCCAGTACCCCGAAAAAATCTGGGATGCTAACGGCCACGGGCTGCACCCACACCCGTGTAGGGGGGCCGGATGGTGAAGGACGGTGGGCTGCACCCACACCCGTGGAGGGGGGCCGGATGGTGAAGGACGGGAATTCACCGGGCCGGGCCCAGTACCCCGAAAAAATCCGGGACCAGACCCGGTCTTCCTGCGTGGCACGCCGACAGCGTTACCACTCGGCAATATTAACTTTTGCTTGGAGTGAATGATTAATTATTGGTGGCCAGATGGCCGAGTGGTAACGCTTTTGGCGTGCCACTCAGGATTACCCGGGTCTAGTAACTCCTGATAAGTTTTTTCGAGGTGCTGGGCCCGGCCCGGCGATCTTCATTTGGCCCCCTCCACGGGTGTGTGTACAGCCCGTGGTTGAAACTGGCACCGTCTCTTAGTAATCTCCCTGATTGGAAAAGGGCGTAAAATATGCAAAAAAAGGGTTAATTATTATTTATTTCAGGTTTCCATTTTCAATAAAATTATTTTGTACTATTAATAAAAGAAACAAAAAATAAATTTTATATAATTTAAGTGAATAAAATTTTTATTTTTAGAAGTTAATTTCAATTTATTTCACTCATTGTTGATTCCACTGCTGGATTTCCATTAATTTAATCACAGTCTTATTAATTCATTTTCTTAATAATTATCAATAAAATTCTTAAAGTTATTCGAAATTTGAATATTATATCTTAACTAAAATATTCTGTTAGAATATTTAAAATAATTTTCATATCGATTTTGAAAAGATGGCGCGTTCTTATTAGCATCTTAGGTGTTTCCATGGTAGAAGAAAACGGGTGTTTCGATCATAGGAAGATATGTATAGGAAAAAATTTGATTTTTGATAGGAATTATTCTGAATTAAACAGACAAGGCTACTGAATACTATATAGTGAATATGGTATACCATGAATTTTTTTTGTGTCTTAAATTTAACCATATTGCTACTGTAGATCAGTAAAAACAACTTTAACTGAGCCATTTAAAGAGATTAATTTAAATTCTGTGTAATAATGGTAATATTAATAATAATAATATAATAGTTTATATATAATATACAGTGACTCTCATGGTTATTCGTACGAATAGTGAAATCTTTATTTATCCGTAATTAAAAATATATAAAAGTAATTCATCGTGTTTATTTTATTATTAATAATTTATTTATCCTGTCAAAAGGAAATTTAGAAAAAATTAGCTTAAAAAATGGCATAAATTAATTTATAAAAAATATTTAAAGGAAACATCGCAGCATTTTAGCTCTCATAGTTATTCGTACAGTGATGTTATTTGTAACTAATTAATACAGCTAGTATTTTGTTGGATATCCGTTCTGCTGAATAATGCTCTTAAGTCTCTTTGGCATTGATTGTACCAACTTTTCACAATATTCGACTGAAATTTTATTCCATTCATCTACTAATATTCGTTTCAGTTCATTTTTAAAAGTAATATTATGTTTTCTGATACCACTTTCCAAATATTGCCAGAGATTTTCAATAGGATTGATATCCCGGTGATTGGGGAGGTGTATCCAATACCTTTGGACAATTATAAAGCAGCCACTCTCGACGATGTATGATTTGTATTTAGGATCGTTATCCTGGTAAAACAAAAATTGATCTAAAATTCCCATTTTTTCCGCACTTTGTTTCAAATTTTGCATCAAAATGGTAAGATAGCCATGCTTATCCATCGTAGTTTCTATAAAATGCAGATTTCCGACAGCATGCGCAGACATAGCACCCCATACCATTACTGAGCCTCCTCCATACTTTAATGTAGGACAGAGATTTTCTTTAGACAATTCCTGATTTGGTTTTCTCCAAACCATAATTCTTCCATCGGATCCAAAAATATTAAATTTGCTTTCGTCAACAAAAATTACATTTTTCAAAAAGTCAAATGTTAATCAGGAATTGGCTAAAGAAAATCTCTGTCCTACATTAAAGTATGGAGGAGGCTCAGTAATGGTATGGGGTGCTATGTCTGCGCATGCTGTCGGAAATCTGCATTTTATAGAAACTACGATGGATAAGCATGGCTATCTTACCATTTTGAAGCAAAATTTGAAACAAAGTGCGGAAAAAATGGGAATTTTAGATCAATTTTTGTTTTACCAGGATAACGATCCTAAATACAAATCATACATCGTCGAGAGTGGCTGCTTTATAATTGTCCAAAGGTATTGGATACACCTCCCCAATCACCGGGATATCAATCCTATTGAAAATCTCTGGCAATATTTGGAAAGTGGTATCAGAAAACATAATATTACTTTTAAAAATGAACTGAAACGAATATTAGTAGATGAATGGAATAAAATTTCAGTCGAATATTGTGAAAAGTTGGTACAATCAATGCCAAAGAGACTTAAGAGCATTATTCAGCAGAACGGATATCCAACAAAATACTAGCTGTATTAATTAGTTACAAATAACATCACTGTACGAATAACTATGAGAGCTAAAATGCTGCGATGTTTCCTTTAAATATTTTTTATAAATTAATTTATGCCATTTTTTAAGCTAATTTTTTCTAAATTTCCTTTTGACAGGATAAATAAATTATTAATAATAAAATAAACACGATGAATTACTTTTATATATTTTTAATTACGGATAAATAAAGATTTCACTATTCGTACGAATAACCATGAGAGTCACTGTATATAGTATACATTATGTAAATATATATTTGTGTTTCCTTTGAAAATTTCAAATTTTCTTATACGATTAATTTTCATACAAAAAAAAATTTAAATTTCTCTCCTGAAAAGTGGAATCTACTGAGCTGTTTTATCTTTTTATAAAATGAAAGATATCCCGGGAACTTACATGTGTTTGAACTGCATTTTGAATCTCACTATAATTATCCTTCATTTGATTCTATCATTGATATTAGCTAGCCGATGACATATTTTGAAATGACTATTATTCAAATGTATTACTGTTCTTTACATAATTTAGCAGAATAACTAAATAATCAGCCCTCTAAAATTTGAATGCTGTGTAATGTTTAGTTTTTGAGATACTTTGTAGATGCAAATTGATATATAGAAAATGGCTGGACAAAGTTGATTATATAAGATTTTTCTATATAATAATAATCCACATCTGTAGTATTGTAAGAAGATGGTTTAGAAATAAAAAGTGAAGAAAAAAATATTTGATTTGATAGTATTATATGTAAAATATATTGTAAATTTTTCAAAATAATTAGTAAATATTATATTTTGAATTTTAAAAGGTTTCATATAAATTTTCATTTTCTGACTTTTTATTAATTTATAATTGGATTAGTCTTTGATTGATTTATAAAATAATCATTGATCATAATAAAATTACATTATAGGCCTCTTTTTGTTTAGCCTTTTTTTATACATCATTAATATTGCAACGATCTAACAAATAAAAATTTAAAAATTAAAACCCCATTAATACATTCAATAATTTTAAATTAAAAGAAATTAAATGTATTAATGGGGTTTTAATTTTTAAATTTTTATTTGTTAGATCGTTGCGATATTAATGATGTATAAAAAAAGGCTAAACAAAAAGAGGCCTATAATGTAATTTTATTATAAAGTATATATACATCTCCTTATTTTTATGTAAATCATTGATCAGTTTCAGAGACATATTGTTACTGTCATAGAAAAATGACTCAGGAAATGAATTTTTCTCAGGAGTGGGCCACTTGTGAAAGGGCTTGTTTTGGTCCATCATTTAATACTCTTACTGAGCGAAAAGTGGTGTAATCTGTCAATAAAAAAAAAAAAATACCGGTGTTCCAAAACAAGCATTTTTTTTCAGTAAATTTTAATCACAGGGTAATGCTTTAAATTTAATTTTATTACAGCAATAAATAGTGCATTCTGACAAAAAATAATTTAAAATGCAGTTTTGTAGAAACAAAATATATATATAAAATGATACTATAAATTTTTGTTCTCTTTTATTTTAGTGACACATTCAGGTTTCCATTACATCTGTGTTATGTATAACAATCCCTTGGCTGAAACATCAGTAATATTAATGATTTATTTATAATAATCTTTATTGACCTAGTATATAAATTGCATATAGTAGGTAATTTCTATAAAACATAAAGACATATGAAAAAGATTCTGAAAATTTGTTAAAAAATAATTTAAAAATGTGTTGTATTTATCAGAGTTGATGAGACCAGTGTTTATCAAACTTTACCTCTCTGTGGATCCCCTTTTTTAAGAAAAAGAAATAAAAAAGACCTCCAATGTTGAATTATTTAATTTTTGAGAACATACAAACAAAATTACTCTATAGATTAGATTCTAATCTAATCTATAGACTAATTTTGATGTGATTATGGTTGTGATTTATTAATTTTTTTATTATTACTGAAATGATTTTTTTGTAGTTTTGCATATAAATTGTGTTCAGAACCCACTTACAGGAATCTCAAATCCCAAGATTTAGAAACTGCTATAAATGTGTTCTTGAATTCCAGGTCTGTCACCACGCTTTAAGAAACATTTGAGTAGAAGGATATGTATAAATTTGTGTGATTTTTTTAATAACAGTGAAATTAAAATAGTTATTCGTTCTCGTGATATGAATTTATTAATAATTTTAATGTTTTGCCTGAAAGAAATATCTTATCTTTGAAAGATATAATAATTATAAACATTATCTCTTGAGATGATATTCTCAATAGGGTTAAGCTGAACTTTGTTTATGAATTAATCTTTGTAAATATGAAGAGGGCACTGTTGAATGCATTGTTAATCTCAGCTATCAACTATTATGTATTATTGCATTAATCCAAATTCTTCATATGCAGTATTAATGTCTGTAATATTTCTTAAGCTATATAAAAAAAAAGACCTATAGTTTAATTAAATTTATCAATAATCATGTCTATACTATTTGATATTTAAAATTCTTCCTATTGTTAAAAGTATTGTCAGTTTAATATAAGCTTTATATAAATAAATCCTAAACAATTATTTTTAAGTTAATATAAAAATATCAATACTTCAATACTGGAAAAAATTGCGTGGGATATCAAGATCTTGCTATTGTAAGATGCATGATAAGCCCTAATTCCAACCTCAAGACACATCACTGATTATTACAGTACATACATTATTCTGTTTATAGCCATTTTGCTGGATGATGAAATCATTCAATGGTAAATTATCTAATTCAAGAGAACTTACTTAACAGATGATGATAATGATATAAAACATTATACTGTTATAATCATGCAATAGTAACAAATAATGATGCAATGTATTACTTAGATTATATAGCTAAAAAAAGAAATGATGCAATATTTTGAACACTACTATATCTTTATATTTTTCTTTTATTAAAAAATTAAATAATAGAATGTTTGAATAACATGTTTGTTTAGTTTAATTATAAAACATAAATTTTATAAATTAGAGTAAAATTTGTTTTTCTAAAATTATAAGTGTATTTTTCAAAACGTTTTCATTTCAATAAATTAATTAATTATATTTTGAATTTTATAGTAAAATGGCTGGTTTCACTGTAGCTGGTGCAGCAGAAATTCTGCGATCTGCACAGAAGGATGAACAATATTTACAAGATCTTCAAAACAATGTTACACACATAATTCAAAAACTTGCAGGTATCAATGAAGCTTTTTATTTTATAGACTTAATAGTTAATTCTAAACCTCAATATATCTTTAATATGCTTTTGCTTTTTTATTTGTTACGTAAATATTATTTAAAATACAGTGGTGCCTTGGTTAACAATGGCCTCAGGTAACGATGTACAGTCCCGTGCAAAAAGTTTGTCAGGTTCTGTGTAAGGGAGAAAGTAGCTGACTCACTATCGAGTACTACATCAGGCACTAATGTCCGAAGATGCCGCGAAACGAAATGAACTTGACCGTTGTCTCTGTTAATAGGGAAGATAGGTTTAGAGTGAATGGGAAGAGACGTCACCATTTCATTGACACGACTAATCAGAGATTTACTATTTTCTCTGCTGCTGTATTTAATAGTCAAATACCTTACTTTGCAAGAATTACTTGTAATCAACAATGAAATATAAATATACAGTTTATTCATTAAGATGACATTTTAATACAATGATTTATAGATTATGCTGTTTGCATATTCTGTAAATCATTCTCTCACTACTTGAAATATTTTCGATAGCTCGCTGACTGTCATTTCTGTTTGCCTATTTTGAATTATTAATTGTTTGGTGGATAATGATATATGGAGTGGTATTTTGAAATTTTGTTTTGATTTTTCTTTCTATATGTTTCTTCCAATTCTCTTTGATAATCGTAATTCGCGAACCATATACCACATCTGTTCGAAGAAGCAGACAATAATTTATATTGAGCATGCGCAAACGTATGCTTGATAGAAATTATCGTCTGCTTCTTCTACTTGTTTAAGAGAAATTATACCAATTTCCGTAAGGCACTTTTACCTGGCAAACTTTTAAGTTTAACTTTAAGGTAAGATTTAACAACTTATTATAGAGCCATATAACTTATTATATAGTATTCGTACCATAAGTTTACAGCAACTGCTTTATTATTGCTTAATATTTGTGGTCACTTGTCATGTTTTTCGGTATCTAGTTATGTTTTTATTATATTGTGTAAAGTATAATTATATAATAAACACTGACTTCCTTTCAAAATAATCATAATACTTTTTCAAGTTTCAAATTTTCAGTTCTTCCCACACTACCTTCCCTCCCCTATAGCTATGGAAACTGGAATGATGCCTATCCAACTTACAGCAGCATCGCTCTGCTCTTGATGTGATTATTGCCGGTACTTTTGCGTATTGTTGGATGGTCGAACCTTTTCCTGTAACCTGACGAACTTTTTGCATGGGACTGTACTTAGTTAATAACAAATGGCTATAAGAAAAAAATCTCTTGGTTAATGATACAGGCTTTGGTTAATAACTTCTGATTATGTGAACCTCTATGCAATCTAAATTCTGTTATTTTTCAATCTCACTCATCCACGCATGGGAAGACATTGTCGAATATAGAATATCATTATTAAAATTAATAAAATTATAACCATATAAAAATATATTTAACTAATAGATAATTAACATATAGTAATGAAAACAAATTATTTAATTAATTAAAAATAGATGTGCAACAGTTCACTAGTTTTTAGTTTCTTAAAGATGATTTCTAGACAATTATTATTATAAATTCTGCAAACAAAGTCTGATTCTATTGTTCGTTTGTGTTATATATTACTTGACACCTGCAAGTGGTGTGACGTTGCAGTTTTGGATTCCATTGGAAGAAAAAAAAATCTGTCCGAGATCCTACAGTTCATATAGACAATAAATTGATGAGTGCATGCTGTTCATTCGCCATCAAAAGGCAAAATCAAATCTTATCTGTATAATAAGAGTTGAATCTATAAACTGCTTATCAGTAGGTTCGTTCAGCCATAAAGGCAAAATCAAATCTCATCTGTATAATAATCGTTGAATCTATAAACTGCTAATCAGTAAGGCAAAATCAAATCTCATCTGTATAATAATTGTTGAATCTATAAACTGCTAATCAGTGTATGTTACGGTAAATGCTTTATCTAATTTTTGACTTAGTGCATTTTGCTAGCCTTACAAGTAAAATACACTAAGTCAAAAATTTGCAGATTTCGAATTTAACTGTTAACTTTTATTTCAAAACAGTTTTTTTTTAACTTTTATTTTCATGTGACAATATGTGTCCTTAGTGTGTTCAATTTGTAATAATATTTTGCATATGTTTTTTAAGAGTGAATTTTTTTACCGTGTGACAAAATGGGTCTCAAAAAGAAAGCTAGTGAGGGGAAAAAACAGAAAAATTTTCTCTATTGAACAGAAGAAAGAAATAATAGCAAAATATCATGAAGGTTTGAAAGTTATGCAGTTAGCTCAAATATATGAAACCAGTCATTCTACAATATCAACCATTTTAGCTAAGAAAGAAGAAACTTATGGTACCTAAGGTTGCTAAGGGAACTTCAAGGTTGAATGTCAGAGAGCTTCTGTTTGAGGAAATGGAAAATCTATTACTAATTTGGATCAAAGAAAGAAAAATGGCAGGCAATATTATATCTCAAAATGCAATCTGTCAGAAAGCTAAACAGATTTATGAATATTTGAAAAATAAAACTCCAGGATCAAGTTCTGAGGTAAATCATGATTTCAAAGTTAGCAAAGGTTGGTTTGACAACTTTAAAAAAAGAATCAATTCATAGTGTGGTCAGACACAGAGAGGCAGCTAGTGCTGACAAAGCAGCAGCAGAGAAATTTGTCAATAGCTTTGCAAGAATTATAGAAGAAGGAGAATATTTACCTCAACAAGTCGTCAATTGTGATGAGACTGAGTTATTTTGGAAGAAAATGCCCAACAGGACATTTATCACAAAAGAAGAAAAAACACTTCCTGGCATAAACCAATGAATGATAGGTTAACATTGCTTTTAGAAGCAAATGCAAGTGGAGACTGCAAGGTAAACCAATGTTAGTCTACCACTCAGAGAATCCCCGAGCATTCAAAAAGTTTCATGTCTCTAAATCCAATCTTGGTGTTTTGTGGAAGTCTAACAGCAAAGCCTGGGTCACAGGAATACAATTTAGAGACTGGATTTGCAAAGTGTTTGGACCAACTGCCAAAGCCTATCTTGAGCAAAACAATCTGCCTCTAAAAGCCATTTTAACCTAGGATAACGCAACTGGCCATCAAAACAGGTATACAAGAAGAGCTACCAGAGCAATTAGATTTTATCAAGGTAATTTTTCTTCCTCCCAATACTACATCTCTGATTCAACCTATTGATCAGCTGATAATTGCAAATTTTAAAAAACTTTACACAAGGGCACTTTTTACCAGGTGCTTTGAAATGTGTGAGGCTACCAACATGACCCTAAGAAAATTTTGGAAGGAAGAATTCAATATTGTCATAGCAATTAGGCTAATAGTAAAGGCTTGACAAGAAGTAACAATAAAATGCCTTAAAGAGCATGGAGGAAACTGTGTCCTTCCTTTGGTAATGAAGAAATTTCAGATGAAGGACTCAAATTGGTAAAGGATATTGTGGCAATTGCTCATGATCTTAACTTAGAAGTAGAGGAAGATGATGATGAAGAATTATTGGAGATGCATGACCAAGAACTGACTACTGATGAGCTAAAAGAATTTATCAAGCAGCAATGTGAAGAAAAGGAAATGGAAATTTCATCTAAAGATGAGGATGGAGAGAAAGAACAAATTACGACTGATGAAATCAAAAATGTTTTGGCAAAATGGGATGAGGTTCAAAATGTTGCTATGAAATGGAATCCAAACAAATCTGAGGTTAGCAGAGCTGCAGATCTATTTAATGAAAAGTCCATGCAGTTTTTCAGAAACATTTTAAAAAAGAGACAGAAGCAAACAACCTTAGACATGTTTTTTATGGGTTCATTTGTCAAAAAACTTCGAAGTTAGCCCAATTGTCCTTCTGGTGAAGATTGATAATTAAAAATTGTTTTCATGAACAATTCATTTCATTAATGTTAATTTTTTTTGTAGGAAATATAACAAATAAATGATATTTTCCATATTTTTAGGACATTTTAAATGTGTTTTATCTGCATTTTTAATATTTACTATGATTGTGAGGAGGAGCTGGAACAAATTAATCAATTTTCAATTAAATCTTATGGGAAATCACACCTTGGATAAAAAGATGGTTTTGGTTAATGACAGTAACTCTGGAATGGATTACTTTCGTTAACCAAAGCACCACTGTATTAGAATAAATTTAATAAAGTATATTATATATATATTCTTTGAGTTAAATTCCTAATTATAAATAGAAATTTTAATGTGCAATTCAAATTAGATTAAGACATTGAAATCTATTATTATTATTGATTTGAAAAATAATTTAGAATTTTTAGTTTTTGAAAAATTTGTCTCAAATCAGGATCAAACTAATGGGCTTCAAGTTAATGCTATAATGTCTTGTTATTAGATTACACAACATATTCTTTGAGTTAAATTCCTAATTATAAATAGAAATTTTAATGTGCAATTCAAATTATATTAAGACATTGAAATCTATTATTATTATTGATTTGAAAAATAATTAGAATTTTTAGTTTTTGAAAAATTTGTCTCAAATCAGAATCAAACTAATGGGCTTCAAGTTAATGCTATAATGTCTTATTATTAGATTACACAGCCATCTAATGATTTTATCTGCAAAAATAAATTGCACTTAATTATACAAACAATATTTGTTAGATATTTCAGATTCTTTCAGTTCATAAATACTCATATGAGAAAATCATAAAATTCATAATCTATTATTTAAAAAAATGGATTAAAATTCATTTCATCATTATCAGCATTTTTATCAAACATATTGTTGGTTTTTATTTATAAATAATATTTGTTAGTAATTATAGAATACATATACAAGTAGTTTCTTAACTTATAACAGGTTTGGTTCAAATCTCAAAATCATAAGTCAAAACAGTTGGAAGTTCAAAATGCTCAAAATTAACGAATTTCCCACTACCAATATTTATTATTACAGTTCATTTAATTGTAAAAAACTCAAAGCAAGAGCAAAAAAAAAAAAACCACCCTAGATTGTGTATTATTACAGTTCATTTAATTGTAAAAAACTCAAAGCAAGAGCAAAAAAAAAAACCACCCTAGATTGCAGTAATCAGATTCAAATATAGGGATACTTAAAAAAGTTACAATCAGAAAAAGGATGCTGTCTATATATCAGACCGTTGTGCATGATTTGTATACATATGAACTGAATTGACCAATCACAATTTACTGATTACATCATAGTCATAAATACAAGTAGCCATAAGTTTGAGGATTATCTAAATTACCTATCAGAGCTGCCCAAGGCACGATGCAAGTGATGCACAGCATCAGGGCACCACCGTATGGGGGGTGCCTTACAAGATTATTTAGCCACTAATGTCTTTAAAAAAAAAACAGTTTTCAACAGAATTAGGAACAATAAAGACCAACATCCCCAGAAAGAAAAACAGGTATTTATAAAATAGATATTTTCAAATCATAGGTAACAGTAGTCGGCACCCTGTTGCAAAGTTCTTTTATAGAGCCCCCTATATTTTTTAAAGACATTAGTGGCTAAATAATCTTGTAAGGCACCCCCATACAGTGGTGCCCTGATGCTGTGCATCACTTGCATCGTGCCTTGGCAGCTCTGATAGGTAATTCAATACCTGTTTTTCTTTCTGGGGATGTTGGTCTTTATTGTTCCTAATTCTGTTGAAAACTGTTCCCTCTCGAAAATGCAATATTATAGTTAGTTTTTTTCTCAGTTAACCTACAGCATATAAGAAAAGGAACACAGTTTTCAACAGAATACCTGTTTTTCTTTCTGGGGATGTTGGTCTTTATTGTTCCTAATTCTGTTGAAAACTATTCCCTCTCGAAAATGCAATATTATAGTTACTTTTTTTCTCAGTTAACCTATAGCATATAAGAAAAGGAACACAGTTTTCAACAAAATTAGGAATGATAAAGACAACATCCCCAGAAAGAAAAATAGATGTTTACAAAAAAGACCTTTTCAATCATAACACAATCCAGAAAAGAACAATACATCAGTTATACATCAAGAAATTTGGTGACAAGGATTAGTGAACATTTATGGGACATTAATAGTGAAGGTCTAATGACTGCCATATCACAGAAGGCCTACCAATGTAAGGTTGATATGCTATGGGTTGAAGTGCAGATTATTAAATCAATTAGAGACATGAAACAAGGGTTAACAGTTGAGATGCTATCTTCCATAAAACGTTAGAGGGAAATGTAGTCTTGAACAAAGATGACTCAAATACATTAAACTGTTCATGAAGATAAGTGCTATTTTAATTAACCTGCTGAATAGAGCATGCATTATTTCTCTGGAGGTGCCAAACTTCCATTTCCAATACACGACATGAAACAAGGGTTAACAGTTGAGATGCTATCTTCCATAAAACGTTAGAGGGAAATGCAGTCTTGAACAAAGATGACTCAAATAGATTAAACTGTTCATGAAGATAAGTGCTATTTTAATAACCTGCTGAATAGAGCATGCATTATTTCCCTGGAGGTGCCAAACTTCCATTTCCAGTACACAGATATTTATTATTACAGTTCATTTAATTGTAAAAAACTCAAAGCAAGAGCAAAAAAAAAAACCACCCTAGATTGCAGTAATCAGATTCAAATATAGGGATACTTAAAAAAGTTACAATCAGAAAAAGGATGCTGTCTATATATCAGACCGTTGTGCATGGATTTGTATACATATGAATTGAATTGACCAATCACAATTTACTGATTACATCATAGTCATAAATACAAGTAGCCATAAGTTTGAGGATTATCTAAATTACCTATCAGAGCTGCCCAAGGCACGATGCAAGTGATGCACAGCATCAGGGCACCACCGTATGGGGGGTGCCTTACAAGATTATTTAGCCACTAATGTCTTTAAAAAAAAATAGGGGGCTCTATAAAAGAACTTTGCAACAGGGTGCCGACTACTGTTACCTATGATTTGAAAATATCTATTTTATAAATACCTGTTTTTCTTTCTGGGGATGTTGGTCTTTATTGTTCCTAATTCTGTTGAAAACTGTTCCCTCTCGAAAATGCAATATTATAGTTAGTTTTTTTCTCAGTTAACCTACAGCATATAAGAAAAGGAACACAGTTTTCAACAGAATTAGGAATGATAAAGACAACATCCCCAGAAAGAAAAATAGATGTTTACAAAAAAGACCTTTTCAATCATAACACAATCCAGAAAAGAACAATACATCAGTTATACATCAAGAAATTTGGTGACAAGGATTAGTGAACATTTATGGGACATTAATAGTGAAGGTCTAATGACTGCCATATCACAGAAGGCCTACCAATGTAAGGTTGATATGCTATGGTTTGAAGTGCAGATTATTAAATCAATTAGAGACATGAAACAAGGGTTAACAGTTGAGATGCTATCTTCCATAAAACGTTAGAGGGAAATGTAGTCTTGAACAAAGATGACTCAAATACATTAAACTGTTCATGAAGATAAGTGCTATTTTAATTAACCTGCTGAATAGAGCATGCATTATTTCTCTGGAGGTGCCAAACTTCCATTTCCAATACACATGAATTTATTTCTCCGAATAATCTTGACCATTTAATAATTATTATTATAATTGCTTTTATTTTTATTCATATTGCTAGATTTACTTCTTGGTAGTGTTTACTATATAGTAGAATAAAATATGATAGATATGTAAAATGTAATGCTTTGAAGTGGAAAACTTGTTTATTATGATTTATAAGTTTGTAAAATCCTAAATGTAGTAACAGATTAGTATTTGTATATCAGTGGATTTTAACAGTTAAAATACTTTTTACATTATAGCTGCATCCAGTTTTAATAAAGTTTTTTTTTATTATGTTTAGTTCTGTTGTTAACTTTTGTATGAATATACAGTATATATGATTTTTATCCAATTTTTTATTACTAGTTAGCCCTTGGACACTGTGCCCAAATACACCAAAAATGAAACATTTGTTTCTTATCTGTCAAATTTGAGATTTTTCATTTATTTAGTATAACCTTGTATATAATGCTTTTGCTTGTTTTTTTTCCTACAGACGAAACTTTGAAATTTTCTTTACATGAAATTGGCTACTAATAAACTATCGATTTATCTTTTCAGTTATTTAGATAATAATTATAATTTTTAGCTTAAAATAAAAAATTATAATTTCTGAAATGAATAAAATATTATTTAAATTCTGAAATAAATTAAATATTATTTAAATACAACATTTATGTAGCCTCGACACGCCGAAGACAAACTGAACTCTTGAGCCAGGGAACAGTCAACATTTTTCGATCGAAAAAGACAGAAATTGAAGTCAAATAACAAAAAGAAGTATACAAACATAAATAGGAAGCTAAACTATGATAAATTAAAGCAAAATTTATGAGATTGGGATTTAGTTTTCTAAATGATGCGATTAAAGATTCGAAGCGAGAGAAAATAGTAATGGCGACACTTCTGGCACCGGAGTTCACACATGTGCAGAAACATGGACACCACATGCTTATTCCTTTATTATATATGATTTTTACTTGTATAAAATGCTGGCAGAATGAGATTTGTTATAAAGAATAAGTATTTATTCAACAGTACTGTACTATATTTCTTATTAAAAATTTATCTTGAATATTCTCAGTTTGATAGTTGGGAAGCATAAGAAACATCTGTTTATTGCACAAGACTTATGGGAAATCTTATTTCAAGTTATGACAGATTTTAATTACATCCAAAAATTTTGATGCGACTCTCATAAGTTATACCTCTGTACAATCATAACCTTTTTATATCACATTAATTTAGATGTTGCAGTCCATTATTAAATGCTATTATTCCTTTGGAGTTAAAATTATAAAAAAATATGATGATAAACTATATCATCAAACTTAAAAGACGAGAAGAGGAAAATATTTTGGATGAAAACAATAAAATGTCATCATGAGATAAGCTTGAATCACCACACTTTATATCTTTGACATCTTGAATAACACTTTACATCTTTTAAGTGAAATATTTCCTTGAAATAAAAAAATAATCTTATAATAAAAAAATAATTTTATATATAGACAGTTCCTAACTTATGTAAATTCTACAATATTTAGATCCATACTGGTGTAATGATTCCTTGACATACAAAAAATTTATTGATCAAAAGAGAATCAAGCTATAATGCATAAATTTGAGAACAAATGAAAATATATTGTCTCACAATGCATTTTCATGCATTTTTTTCCCCTAATTTCATCATTTATCCTATGTTTGTTTTTTATCTGTTTATTAGGTTAGTTTTAGTTAAGCCATCATATTACACACAGCAGTCGTTTTTAGAGCCCATCACAATACTGGTCATCACTCATGATGGGATCAACTAGAAGGTTGAAGGATGAAATTCGGTGAGTCAAACTCTTCTAAAAAACTGGATGTGTGGGACCCAGTATTAAACTTCAATCCTCCAAGATGATAAGCAACTGCTTTATCACCATAGTTATCTGGCTAACTTGTATGTTTATTCTTTAATATAACTATTTTCATTGTTATGTCTTTGTGCAATATATATATATAACATTAGTACTATATATAATATGTTCAGACACACATTTTAACCTACATATAGTTTTGTGGAACAATTTTCTGTATTTAATTTTCATCATTTTATAATTACAACTTCTACAATAAATAATTTCTTTACAACAAACAGTTTCTTTAAATTCAAATATCAAGAAAATTTTCATTAAATTTTTTTAATAAGAAAACACTCAAGAAATTACTACTATTTGTGCACTTTCAAATTTTGAGACAAGAAAATTCTTAGGTAAAAGAATATTAAAAGTCATGTTTTTAAAGAAATAAGTGAAAAAAATAATGAATCTAAATCATAAGAAAAATTTAATTACTACAAATTACTAAAACAACAAATTTGTTTTTAATGTAATATGAAAAATAATTTGTATTTTTGTAATATGTTTTAAATTGAATGAAAAATAAAATTATAAGTAGAATAATAATAATTGTATAAGTCAGTCTAAAAGTCTCTCATTAGGAATAATATTAATTTGGTTAAAATTTTTATTTTGATTTAGTCAATTAAAAAGAATTTTGATTATTTAAAATCTTGCATTTCTAGATTTACACTTAAAAATGAATTATTTTATATATTATAATAATTGCATTGATAAATATTATTATTTTTTTATTTAGGCATGCAGAAATGGATAAAATGGAGAAATGAAATAAATAAATTGTGTGATTTTACATATTTTCTTCTTACAACTATTTCAGGTTATAAAATTTTGTTTAATTTTTATAATTTAATTTTATTTAATTCCTAGCATATTGTTATAAATTGAACTTGATGTGAAATTCATGCTAATCACTTAAAATAAAAAAGTTCTTATAATAAATTACTTATAAGTAAAATTAATAGCTATGTTTTCAGTTTCATTAAATATGATATATAAAAACTTCCTATTAAACTTCGTAACTTTCATGCAAATTATATTATTATTAATCTTGAGATTAA
Source organism: Olivierus martensii (assembly GCA_000484575.1). Lineage (NCBI taxonomy): Eukaryota > Metazoa > Arthropoda > Arachnida > Scorpiones > Buthidae > Olivierus > Olivierus martensii. Next base: position 3,165 of record AYEL01066585.1, on the reverse strand, counting down.
CCATAAATCATGTTACTAGAAATAAAGAAAAACTATAATTTGAAGAAAATTATATTATTAATATTTTAAACAAATATAAATACATTTTAATTTCATCTTTCAATACTAAACTCAGTCATCTGTGACATATAGCAGATAAATATTAAACATATACCTCTTATTGAGAGGAAAAAAATAAAAAATAAAATAAAAATAGAAAATGCAAATAAATCATAATTTTTTCTACAATTTGAAATAACAAAAATAAGTACTTTCTTCCACTTCAGTGAAGTGTGGAAATACCTCATATAGTGTGGTTAATAGTAAACTAATAATGAAATTAACTTTAGCTCTAAACTAAAGTTTACATAGTTTTAAGCTTTAAACTAAGTTTTACTATTAGCTTTAAATTAATAGTAAAACTTACAAGGAGACCCCGCGAGTTGGGAATTGCGGATGTGAATGAAACGTGTGTAGTTCGTAGAGAGGGCACTACTAAACACACTCGGATGACACTCTACTGAACGCACAAAAATATTAGGTGTAGATGGCCAGCCAATCAAAAGAAATGAACCAAAAAAATATTGTAATATGTTATAAATTAGTATAATAAGTTAGTCTATCCGCTGCGATGTCAGTTGTGTGGTAAGCTATCCGCTTTCGGCAATGGTGGCCCAAGTTCAAGTTGCGCTACTGCACAAAAAAATTTTTTGTTTCGAATAATTAATAACATTTATTGTTTTAATTTTTTAATTAATTTAAACAAACGCATTACAATAAAATATAAATTATTCTATTTTAATATCAATGTATATCAATTTTCTTCACTATGCAAATTTTTGAATGATAATTATCATAAAAACAAAGAAAGCAGAGACACTTTCGGCAAACAGAACATTGAATAAAAGGTAATTGACCACATTCATATTTAGCTTTTGTCAGTTCTATAGAAAATTCTATTGTAATGTGTTTGTTTAAATTAATTAAAAAATTAAAACAATAAATGTTGTTAATTAATCGAAACAAAAAAATTTTTTTCGCAGTAGCACAATGTGTTTGTTTAAATTAATTAAAAAATTAAAACAATAAATGTTGTTAATTAATCAAAACAAAAAATTTTTTTCGCAGTAGCGCGACTTGAACTTGGGCCACCATCGCCGAAAGCAGATATCTTACCACACAGCTGCACATCACAGTGGATAGACTATCTTATTATACTAATTTATAACAGATTACAATATTTTTTTGTTTCATTTCTTTTGATTGGTTGGCCATCTACACTTAATATTTTATGAGTGTGTTCAGTAGTGCCCTCTCTACGAACTACATACGTTTCATTCACATCCACGTTTCCCAGCTCGCGGGGTCTCCTTGTTAGTTTAAGATTTATGTATAATAAAAAATTATAATAATAATTGAATACCAAAAAATGTGTTCTAAAAAACTACAGCAGTTATTAAATCCATACCGATTAAGAAATATATTCTACGGGAAAAAGACAATTCATTTCTAAAGGGAATTTTCCCATATAAAAAAAAAATTTCAGTTGTCAAAGGTAGAGAGATTTGTATGACAATGAGGCTGAACTGCATCATTAGTATTATGTGCAGTTTTCAGATCCTTTTATATATGTGTGTATATATACATATATGAATGTATTTATTAAAATAATATCATCATTAGTATTATGTGCAGTTTTCAGATCCTTTTATATATGTGTGTATATATACATATCTGAATGTATTTATTAAAATAATATATTATTTTTACAGTTAAACAATAAACTAATAATACAGTAAACTAATATCCAATAATACATAATAAAAATGAATAAAATTCATTTTTATTATATACTATTGAAATATTATATATGAATTTTTAAATTTTTAAATATTGAGAAGTGGAATGTTAGAAATGTAAGACTTAGTATATCATATTGTATGTATAAATGTTTTTTGTTTATTAATGTAAGGAGAGTTCATGGATAACTGAAAATGCTTTGTAAAAACATTTTGTATGAAGAATTAAAGAATATGTGTAAATAGCAGGGCTGGGGTGTCGGCAGGAAAATGTGCTGATACTGATACCGACTCCTCTGATAGTAAACACACACAAATGATTTTTTAGAACAAATTTTTATTACTGGTAAAATTATTTATTCATCTGAAAAAGAAAATAATTATTTAATATAATATTTAAATTTAAAACCAATAAATTATGAGCAATCAAAGTTATTGCTGACACCGACACTGACTCCCCAGCCCTGGTAAATAGGACCTTTGCTGTAGTGCTGTTGAGAATAATTAATTATTCTCAACAGCACTACAGCAGATAGAAAATTTATTATATGTTAAGTATATAATAAATTTTTAAGATAAAATTTTTAGGAAATATTTTTATATTAGGCAGGCATATTATTGCATTTAATGAATCATTTTTCATTAATGAAATCCTCCAATGAAATTATAAACTGCACTTAATAAAGCTACACTATGTAAGATATTCTTGTACATGAAGTTCAATATTACACATTATTATATAGAACAAACATAATATTCTTTTATGTAAAATATTCAAGATTACAAACAAGACTTTGCCAAATTTATATGCAAAACTGCTTTTAAAAGAATTTGCTATTAAAGGTGTTTTGGAATAAAATGAAGATTATTGACAATAACTATCATAGTACATTTATTTCAAAAATAAAAAAAGCACATATATAACTGAAATGCATAATTGTCCAATATTAAATAAAATTTTTATTTAATATTGGACAATTATGCATTTCAGTCATTTAAATTGTTGTTGAAATCATTCTGAAGATTTTAATTTCTGTTTTTTACTTGAAGATGAGTATCCTATTCTCAAAAGTGTTTCAGTTAATAAATTATCAATTATTTTATTGGTTCTTCAAGCAATGTTTAAAATGATTAAAGGCTTTAAAAAAAACTTTGAGTTATTGAAATTTAGTTAGTGTTATAATTAATGCTTATAATTAATTTGTTCCTCTCAATATAAATTATTAAAGCATGACTAAATTATTTAGTATATATTGCATATATATATATATGCAGTATATGAATAATGAGAAAAATATATAGGTATATAGGTGATATAGGTATATACTGCATATATATGTATATATGCTCTTGTCCCTTCTCTGATAGGCGCTGTATATATATATAT